>RXPK01001280.1:0-93624 GCA_004143645.1 Protaetia brevitarsis | reverse complement strand
AGGAAAAGTAAAAGTAATTTTTCAACTATGTAATGAATCTAGACTACAATAAAAATGCATCATATATTAGTATTTATGTACCTACCAAGTGAAGTTTTTAAAATATAATGATCGTTCTTTACGTCAATCACATTGGTATCATTATATTATCCATATCGTGCATATTTGATGCAGGTATAAATCGGATTACATTTACAAACGACAGTTTACAACACGGTGTTAGCGCGATTAGGTTATGTTGCACAAATTGCTCGTAATTGCTCGGACGTCGGATCGCGAGCAGAAAGAGGAACCTCTTTGTTATCTGGATTTGCTTGCTCTAAACAAACAAACACGTACAAATCATGCACTAAAATACAAACAAACGCGTAAAATTCCATGAATCTGCTTAGATCAGACAAACAAACAAAGCTAATAAGTAACGTGGTGCATATGTGTAAATATAAATGGCGATTTGTACTCCCAAACTACATGTTTATTTTTATAATGAAAAACGAATTTCTACTATTATGCAATAGTAAACATAAGTAAATCAAATAAAAAATATTATATATAAATATAACACAAAACTTAGAACTAACACATATGTAGAGCATAACATTAAATTAGAAACTAAAAAAAAAATAAAGTAAATGGTAAAAAAATAACGATTATATATTATCAAACTAAATATTTATTCTTCCTAATAAAACAAACATTTTAATGTAAACACGTGAATTATCGCGTGGCACGTCATCACAGCGTCATCGCCTATCCACCCTCTCCTTTCCCCGGGCCTCACACACTACAATCTGCCTACAACTTACGAGGTAACTATTGCAATTAAATAATATTTTACCGACACGTAAGAGAGCCATCTTGTATGTAGTAGTCTAACTATAAAGTTTATATTTAAATCGAGACGGACATCAACGGCGTGCTGCCATCTACCGCTTTTGTCCAAAATGTTCAAAAATCCGTTAACTATTTTGTCCATAAGGTTGACTAACTAGTATGTATATAAACAATGCTATTATGATTGCGAATAAAATAGAAGCTGCGAACACTGAAGTAGCGTTTGGTGGTGTGCAATGGCAATAGTGTCAATAAGACAAATATATCCCGTATATTTCACGCTTTTTATTTCAAAGATGAGGTGATAAATCTACAAAAAAATACCATGATTCCTGAACATTTCTCCTTGCAAAGCGAATTGAAAAATGCCCGTAGGGCTTGCTGTAAGAATAAAATATTATTAACTGAAAATCGATTCTGTTTTGGCTTAAGATAACTCTCTAGTTTAACACAATAAAAGTAATTACATATTTTGACATAATATTTATTTTAAACTAACAACTGTTTTTTATTTTAACGAATTCGTTTGGTAGATTTTCCATGATAATAATTGCTTATTTTACCCAGAATATTTATTGGCCTACAATATTGAATGTTTAAAATAAAATTACCTCTGTTGTTAAAACAATGCTATCAAACATCTAGATAATAATTTTAAGATTTATATTTTGTAACCTCAAGAAACATTTCTGTTTGACTGTATTTAACCAATTTTTGTCGATCCCTATTGTTTTGTTAATTTAAGGGAGGTTTACATGTATTTGACTGGAAAAATCGATTTTGGTTTTTTGCATTTTTTGAAAGCTCCAATATATAACATACATGGTTAAAGCGGTTTCGTAATATTCGCATTGTTTAAGCGCTCGAGCTTATTAAAAGAGCGGATGTACCGAACACAACGGAGCAAATTAGATGTAATACTATATTCGACTCGGGCTGCTCGGGTCGAAATATCATACTTATGTTTGTTAGTGTATGTATAGTTGTCTTTAATGATTACAAATGCCACTGCAGTCGGATCACAAATAAGCGACAAAGTAGCTATTTTATATTACAATAATATGAAGCAATTAGATCCGAAATAAACGCACATTTGAAGAAATGATCCAACAATATTTCTTTTACTTAAAACACACTTTCACACGCTTTAGAAAACTACATATCATAAAATGTATCAATTTATTGCAGATGCACTTACTTACACTAAATTTCTTATAAAAGCTGGCTAGAATATGATGGCGAAAGTAACCGCACTACGGATCATCAGAGTAGCACAGGAAAAATGGAAGTCGATGTGATGCCTTAAAAGAAATTTTCGCACGATTTCGGATGGGCGACTGAGACAAGACAACTTTTTAAGCAATTTGTGATTTTTAGCCGTACGAAGATGTTATTGTTCAAGAAAAAAAAAAGAGAAAGCGTTGGAGATGTACAAAAAAGAATGAGTGGACTTTGAAGAAAGGGCGCTGATAAACTGACTGACAAAGTTATTGATAATTTGACAATAGTGTACTGTGGACTAGCAATTAGACAACATCCAGATTCTGCATAAAAAATGAAGGCAGCTATTTGGGCTACATTTCATTATAAATGTTCAACCGACGCGGATCCACGACACATTTATTGGCCAAAAGGTGTAGACAGCCTGTGTAAGTGGCGCGTTGCAGAAGCCAAGGTTGAGCTTGCTTCATTCATACATGACCCTCTTTTGCAAAAAAAAAACCAAGATGCTATTAGGCCGATTTATGAAGTTTTTTCTAGAGTGATTTCTTGCAAAGATGCATTGGAAAAAATTGTCAAAACTGAAACGACTCGTTTAGTTCATGTGTGTAGAAACTAGCTCCAAAAGATTTACACTGCGGCCCATAAACAATTCAACTTGCTACCTACATTGCCGCAAATTTATTCAATGAAGGTTACTTTTCTGTATTACAAATAATGAATGCGGTGGGAATTGCAGTAGGACTTGATGCCAAAAATTTCGTCATCAATTCTGATCGTCAGCGCATACAACGAGCAGAGCAGAGTATGTCCAGCGCTGCAAAACTTGCTGTGCTGTCTAAAGGGAAGCAACAAATTTTGCAAATGCAGAAGTATGAAGAAGAAGAAGGATTAATGTATGGTGCTGGAATAGCTGACTAAGTGTATGTTGAACTATTTGTAAAAAATTTTGCTGAGAAACTTTGAACGCGTTTTTCTCGAAACATGATATTTCAAATCTGCGTAAGTTCTAGTTCTTCAAGTGTTCAATATATCAACTTAATTCTTTTGTTTTCTTAATGTAAACAGTTTTTATTGGAGGTTATACCTATAATATACTAAGAATTGCAATATTCCACATTTTTATATCCACGTACACACAAAAAAGAAATAGAAAATAATCAAATTAAAGTCCAGGTATCTGCCACATTGTTTGCTTTCGACTTATTTGGTTAAATTTAGGTATAACCTCCAACAAATTTAATATATTTCTAACTCTTCTTTTTATTTTCAATTCGGATCACTTTTGCGTATGCTAGAGTTTACGCAGTTTGACCGTTTTTCTGTGCACATTGCTACCTAGATACAAATAGCGAACGTTATAGTGGTCTTGTCATTAAAAAAAAAATTTTTTTTTAATGTTCAAGTTTCAATATATTTATTAAGAAAAAGCCGTATTTTGTATATCTTTTCCTTTCTCTCAAAAAAAAAAAAAAAATCTTAAAATAATTTCATTAATTTTTGTACATAGTGATTCAAATTTTTATGCGCCATTTCCCTTAGGGTTATTATTAAGTTAAACGATTTAGTTTTATAGTTGCAGAATGTTTGATAGTAAATTAAAAGTACCAATACAACGAAAGTATCTTATAGAAATTGTTAGAAATGACGTATCTACTGTTAAATGTTTATTTTTATTTAAACTTGATATAGATATTGTTGAAACCAAATATACGATTTCACTTCTTGAGAAATATCGGTAATGGACCAACAAACAGTATCAAATTAAAATTTGCAGTTAAGGCGAATCTGGACGACCTTTTAATGAGATTCTCTTCCAATAGATGGCGCGGATCTTTTTCCGCTGTTTTTAGACATACCAATCAAAATATTTTAAATTTGATAAAGAGATTGTTTTGAAAACAGTATTTAAAATTGCGCCAACGTTTTATTTTTTAATTTTCTTTTTTTTAATTTTATTTTTGGTTCTATTTGGCTTCCAAAAAGGAAAAATAAAAAAAATTGGTCAAGGGCGACGGTTCAGCGGTCCTTACTAATACTAAAACACTTTTTTTCACTTCTTTCTGATAGCAAATAGCGTCCGAAAGAGGAAAATGCGTTTTCTCTTTGAACTCGTCCGCCGGGACAACCATAACTAGGACGGTAGCACACTCGTCGAATTGAGTGCGCTACAGAAATGATACTGGTTCGAGTAATCAGATCTTTTCAAAACATTAGTTAGTCTGTCATATGAACTTGAATGTATAGGGTAACATTATTTCATATGGTTCTTTTAGAAAAATCATAATCAAAATACAAATTAATAAGATACTATCAGTAATTTTATTTGATTTACTAGGCTACAAAGAATACTATTAATTCAGAAATACATAATTATAGCACTGATAATATAATCCGTACTATGAATCAGTAGAATCAGTGACTTATTTTGTAAATTGAGTAACTGCTGTTTTCCGAAAACTGAATTATCTCGAGGTATGCACAAATGTGAAGAGCATTTATAGAACACTTGATTGCAGGAATAAACCTCAAGCGATAGTCAGATCGAAAAGAAAGATACGTCTTGTCTTTTTGAATGGTATGAATTGTTTGCCTTCTATATTACATGTGCCCAAAATCAATTGCTAAGATTGTCTAGAGTATTCGCTACGTTTCATTGAGTGTTATTCTATACCTGTATCTATGATTTTACAATACAACTTCCTATAGGGTAACTTGTGATAAATGAGTCAGGGTGCCACACACTGTCACAAGCATACAAACCTCACTCAACACACACACAGACATCGCACACCTGTAGTCAAGTACCTCCAAAGTTTTTTCTCTGGAACTGACTTAGCACTGCAGTTATTGTATGAAGAATATTTACTTTCTTACAAGTAGCAAACCGCATTATCTAAAAATGGATAAAAGATACTCGTCAAAAGGCGAAAGCATCTTCGTATCAGCGCGAAAAGAAAAAAGGCTTCTTCTAAGATTTAATATTCTATTGTACAAAATGTATGTTCCATATCTACTTACCTAGACATTTTATTACTTTGTCATTGCGTATTTCAGTGCGCCAAAATCCAAAAATAATTCTAGGGCGGTCAATATAAATGACTATGATACAAGGTATATAATCTAAGCAGATATAAAAGAAATTGTAATTTATAGGTACATTTTACCCAGTCGAAAAAATGGCTGTGTGCATTTTTTATTTGCATTTTATTGATGTTCTGTTTCGTAATACCATTGGCATCAAGGAAATCATTAAAGTGGTTTAGTATTTATAATTATGACTAGTTACTAAAAAATAGATACATTATCTATTATTAACATTTACACATTTTAAGAATTTCCCACTTATTTAAAAACATAAGTAGGAAGTAGGTTGGGTTGTGTAAAATACACAAAAAGACAGTACTGAAAGCAGAATTGAATATCCCTATATTTATGCCTTACGTGATGCCATAGCAGACCATCTGTACGTAGATACGTCCTCAAAACAAACATCGGTCTGTGCGTTAGGTTACGATAGAAGCCGGCGGGCTGTCGGCATTTGATGGAAAAAAAGAAAAATGAATATTTCTGTTTCTGGCGTTATTTATTAGTCCAAATTCAAAAATTAAAAAAGTTTTGTCATTAAGACATTGGTCTTCAAATACGCCGTTGAGCCGATTTTAGAAATTGTTTTTAATAACAAACTTACAACATTTAAAAATTTAAATACATAGAAAATAAAAAAATTAAAACTTTGGCGCAATTACAAACATTATTTGAAGACAAATACAGTTTAAAATTTCAAAATCGGTCGTACCGTTTTCCCAAAAAGCGCGGAATTTATCTCTGTCGCACACTTGGACATCCAGATTCGCCTTAAGCCGAGCAACTACTCCCGCTAGTGATCAGTATTGGACACACGTGAGGATTCCTTGAGTCCCTATGATTAGCCTTTAAGTATTCATTTATGATAGAAATCGCAGATACAGTTATATTTTTTTTTATCGTAGTTCCTTTAGAAATTTAAAAGCTATGCCATAGAGTTGTTCATGATCATATTATCGCAGATTTAGTATCATCATTTGTCGACGCTGTGAATAAAGATTTTACTCTAGACGACATAAAATCCTGCTGTTCAATGATCTAGATTACGTTTAAGCTTATTTCAAATTTATTGTGTATTCTTATCCCGCTTTCTATAGAGTATACTTTTACATGCAAGCACGGAAGTTTATTTATTGAACGGCTTGCAGTTGGAGGCACTTTGTATTTGTAGTTTCTTTTTACTGGATAAGAAGAAACTCTATTAAAGTTTAGCAGCACGGTTTGCAGAAGTGTCGATAAGTTTGCATACACAGCAGGGATTGTCTACACCGCTTACTCTGCATCTACAGTAGTTAACTACATATTTATTGTAGCAAGACAGTTAGGAGTTTGGATATCAACTGATCGAGTTGATAAAACGATGATTATAACATGTAACAATAATAACTAGAGACCGATTATATGCAAAGGAAACTGGAATATATGCGCATATATATGCATCGATTTTGAGAGAATATGCATAAACCTGGGAATATATGCAAAAAAATGCCGACAATATGCAAAATTTTTACAATAAGAAATAAAGAGCAGAAATTTAAACATTAACTTTATTGCACAAATTTTTTTCACAACATATTTTCTAAACAATTTATAATTAAATGTTTTTCAAAATTGTGTAAAGAAGTTTTGTCTTCTATCAGAATACATATGTTTCGAAATAGAAAAGCTTCTTTCAACATCCACAGATGTAATAAGGTGCATTTTTTAACTTTGCAATACATTCTAAACTAAAATTAAAGTCGAAATCGTTTACTGTTTCACCTTCCAAAATTTTCTTAACTTTCTTCAATTTCAAATACCCCGCATTTTTATTTATCACTTTTTTAAATTTATCGTATATAGAATACCTATTGTACCCTTAACCTTCTTACATAGCATATCAAATTCGTCTACTATTTCGACTGATTTCGAGAGCGACATCCCTTGCGTTTCTAATTGACGAATGGAACTTGAAACAAACCTATAATTTGACTTAATACACAAAAGGTTTTGTAGCAATTCTGTTGATGTTACTATTTTTTACAGTTTTCTAGAGCATGCAGTCACAGTGATTTCAAGAATTACATTTTTTATTCCTTCAAAATTATCGGCGAAAAAAAATTGCAGCCTCTAACCATGTACCTCATCTCGTAATAATCGTTCAGGAGGCAACTTAACACCGGGAAGTCGCTCCTTATAAAATTGGATTCGTAAAGGTGCTTTTAAAAATACTTTTTTGACATTGCTAATTAAATCATTAATCAAAGGGAATTGATTCCTTATGTCTTCGGCTACACGATTGAACCCATAGGCTAAACAAGTGATATGAATAATGTTACTATAAAAAATTTTTAAATTTTGCGCGGCTTTTATCATGTATGGTGCAGCATCGGACAACATTAGTAAATTTTTTTTACAAGGTATACTTCCAGGTAAAAAGAAATTTGATAAACCTTCTTGAACGAATTGGGCAATTGTCACATTATTTGTTTTTTTAAGTTCTTTACAATAAATTAAATATGATTTACCTACAATATCTTCATGAAGAGTTCCTATTAACAAATGGGCAATATAACGGCCACACTTATCCGTACTTTCATCTACCATGATATAAATAAAATTATTCCTTACCAATTGTTGAATTTCTGCTATTGTTTGCTGGTAACAAGATGTGGCATAATTTTTTCGTAAGGTACTTTCGTCAGGTATATTATGTTTGCAATATTTTTGCAGAAATGATTTCAAATTAACATTGTTTAATCTTGCTAATGGTATGTTAGACGAAATTAATGCGTTACACAAATCCGTATTATATTCTTCTTGTTGTGAGTTTCGTGAAGTTGATGCTACACATTGACTAATAGATTGCTGCACACATGCGGATCGCTTTAGTTTTCACATTTTCAATATGTGATGGAGTTTTAGCGTGTTGATCAATCAGGTATTTTCTCTCATCAGAAGACACCTACAACAACAATTGTCATTTTATATCAAAAGTTAAAGAATTTAAAAACAATTGTAAAGCTTTTAGTAAAATTAAACTTACCAGTTTACTGCAGGCTCGACAAAATATTTTGTCGCCATCTTTTACCAGTTCAGGATATGGCTTAATCCATATAAAGAAATTTTGTTCGCTACACTCATTGTATGTTATACGCACAGTATTTAAAAACGTAACACAATTACATGCTATTTCGCTCGAAGATATTCAATGAATGAATAGTTTATTTGGGATTTAATAACAATAAAACGTATTTACCACAGCCCTTCTGCTAAGCGAAATTAAACACGTGCAGTTCTTGGAAAAAAGTATTAGAGAAACCAATGTAAAATATTTATCGTTCTGAGAATTGTCGGTTGTCGATCTACATTAGGAATTAGTAGGAATTTTTACTAATAGAAAGGATAAGAAAAAGCTTAAATATGCAATTATATACTTTTTAAAATATGCATAGAAATGCCTAAATATGCAATATATGCAATCACTAATTAGCGCTAATTAACTTCAATTAGTGTAATACGTCTACATATAGACTATAATTAAAGATATGCAAAAAATAAAATATATGCACTTTACATATAATCCGGTCTCTACTAGTAACCAAATGTGTTCAGCATAGTAGGTCAAAATAAAATTAAAAGAATCTGCAGTGTTATACCCGCTTTAAAAGTTAAAATTATATTCAAATGTCTTCAACTTCGAATATCATGCGAAATAATGAGTAAACAAAGTCTTCCACATTAAAAGCGCCGAAAGCAAACGTTTACATATGCATGATTTCCCACCCTGCGAAATGTTAAAGTTATGTATTCAACAGGAGTCTTCGAACGAGTTAGCAACCCCGAACTCTGCGCTGTTTAAGTATTCCACGATTATTTTCCGAAAATAAGAAAGCAAATTAAACTCGGCAATATTTAAAAGTCTTCCTTGATTTATATTTCACCGTGTGGTTGGCTGCCTATTGACTTTACTGAGACGGTCTAACTTTGATAACCGTAAAATTTCCTTATAGCAAACATTTATTTAATTACCTTGATAATACAAATCAAACTGAAATTACGTGACGTAGGTAGCCAATTAATCAAATTCTCGTTAGAATGTCCGGCGCGAAGGAAACTGTGGAAGAAATGTGTCTCTGAATAAATATGTTTTTTTAATTCCACTGAAAAGGGTTCTCAGGCCAATGAGGAAACCCAATAATATAGAATCGGCAATAATTGGTAATTGTACAATAATAATGTCGTACGTTAATTAACTGAAACCTTTTGTACACGGTGGTTGATGCATTTCCGTGGAATGTTTGATGCAAGTTGTCTAATTAGAGTAGAGAACTGATGATTTTAAATTATAGAGTTGTAGATCAAAGGTCGCAGAACTTTAGGGAAAGACTCTGTAGGATAATTTCATCATTAATCATTTTAATTGTATAACTTTCTGGTAATTTTGTAGATAATAAGTGGCAAATCATTCATAATGTCATGACCGTATTCTTGTTTCTTTCCATTATTTTTTGTTTGGAACGAGCAACATTTAATACAGGTTCGTTTAGAGGAAGGAGAACATCTTTTGAATAAAGAGAATAATGCTTTGTTTTCTCTTGTTGCCAATTAACGAAAATTTAAGTAGACGTACAAACTGTTTCGAAATAATTACTAGTCAGTAGGTACACGCTCCTACAAAAAAAAATTAACGACCTACGCGAAAATGTAGTGTGGCGAGCGCATTTAGGATGGCTATAGCTTTTATACGACCTCGGCTTATTGCAGTGTAAACGATCTTTGTGTATAATTCGCTAAATAGATCGACAACCGAACAATTCTCAGAACGAATAACTTTTACATTGGTTTTCTAATACTTTTTTCAAGAACTGTACGTGTTTAATTTCGTCTAGCAGAAGGGATGTGGTAAATACGTTTTATTATTATTAATTCCCAAATAAACTATTCATTTATTGAATATCTTTGAGCGAAACAGCATGTAATTGTGTTACGTTTTTAAATACTGTGCGTACATACAATGAGTATAGCGAACAAATTTCTTTATAGATTAAGCCATATCCTGAACTGGTAAGATGGCGACAAAATATTTTGTCGAGCCTGCAGTAAACTGGTAAGTTTAATTTTACTAAAAGCTTTACAATTGTTTTTAAATTCTTTAACTTCTGATATAAAATAACAATGTTTTTGTAGGTGTCTTCTGAAAGAAGACACCTGATTGATCAACACGCTAAAACTCCATCACATATTGGAAAATGTGAAAAACTAAAGCGATCCGCATTGTTGCAGCAATCTATACGTCAATGTGTAGCATCAACTTCACGAAACTCAGAACAAGAAGAATATAATACGGATCTGTGTAACGCATTAATTTCGTCTAACCTATACCATTAGCAAGATTAAACAATGTTAATTTGAAATCATTTCTGCAAAAATATTGCAAACATAATATACCTGACGAAAGTCCTTACGAAAAAATATGTCACATCTTGTTACAGCAAACAATAGCAGAAATTCAACAATTGGTAGGGAATAATTTTATTTATATCATGATAGATGAAAGTACGGATAACTGTGGCCGTTATATTGCCCATTTGTTAATAGGAATTCTTCATGAAGATATTGTAGGTAAATCATATTTAATTTATTGTAAAGAACTTCAAAAAACAAATAATGTGACAATTGCCCAATTCGTTCAAGAAGGTTTATTAAATTTCTTTTTACCTGGAAGTATACCTTGTGAAAAAAATTTACTAATGTTGTCCGACGCTGCACCATACATGATAAAAGTCGCGCAAAATTTCACAATTTTTTTATAGTAACATTATTCATGCCACTTGTTTAGCTCATGGGTTCAATCATGTAGCCGAAGACATTAGGAATCAACTCCCTTTGATTAATGATTTAATTAGCAATGTCAAAAAAGTGTTTTTGCAATTAGTGCCGTAACCATACCATTTATTTCACTAGTGCCGTAATAGGGTCTATTACAGCACTAGTTGCGTAATAGAAATGGAACATTTAAGCAGATTTATTTTAAGTTGGTCACATTGCAACAGAAATGGAGATGTCAATATGATATTTTGTAAGCAAGTTTGAGGTTATTATATTAAAATTCATTGTAAGATTTGATATTTTTAATTAATCTTTGAAATAGTACAACTATTATAAACATTTATATTAACGTTTGAATTATCTTCGAAGTGATAGTGATACCGTGTGCAGTAGAAACATTCTGTTGAAAATTATCGTTCTCTGCGATAGTGATATTGCTTCTGTTGGAGTACTCAAACTGTGAACCATTCCCAGAAGTTCCAGGTAGATTCACATTATTTTCCTGTGCAAACATATTTCCAACATCAATTTTATTTTTCATAGAAGAGGCAACGTAACCTTCAGCAACAGCCGTGCTTTTCCAGCCACCTAATCTTTTTATAGTTAAAATATCACCTCCAGTATTTGCTATATGTGTCGCACTGGATCTTCTAAAACAATGTCCTGTATAAAGATGAGGATCTGGTAAATGAAGAAAACTGGCAATTTGTTTAGGAACATTTCCCATGGTGTTAATACCGATAGGGCTATTAATTAAGCAGCCATGACGATAAGTTAGAAAAAAACGTTTGTGAGTAACTGTTTTAGGCCGCAGATTATTATATTTTTTTATTATATATTTATATATATTATTTAAGTTCGATGCAGTTTACATCAGTCACTGCGAACATTCTGGGTACATTGTTTTTTGTTTTAGGTATGTTGACTATAATGGAATCGGAATTGTATTGAAGATCTTCCACAGATATATTAATTAATTCTTCTCGCCTACAGGCTCCATTATATCCTATTATCAAAATAACCTAGAATATAAAGAATTTACAAAAAAGTAACGAAATAAAATCAACACTAACCTTTATAGCTAAGTATATTTTATCATCGGCTTGTTTCAAAAATCTATGAATATCTTCTTCTTCTAAAATTTTAGATTTTTTTGTTTGATAACCTTTAGATTAGCCGTTTTAATAATGCTTGAAGTTTCATATATTTTGATATATCCACATTTCTATGTACATTTAAACACGATCTTAACATCGAATAAATCGACCATAATGATGACGATTTATAATCTTTACGTAGCATTTCAAAATAAGCAAGTAAGACGTTCTCAGAAATATGAAGAATTTTCTTTTCTTTGCACCATTTTTCAAAATTTTTGTATCGCTTTTGATACATAGTGTACGATTTCCCCGGAAGTAAATTATTAATGGTTTTTTCAGCAATTTGCCATACTTCAGGCGGAGTGCATGAAAAAGTTGTAGAACTCATATTAAATATTATAATATAGTTACTTTAGTAATATAATATATAACAAATTTCAAAAATGTGTCAATTTTAAATTAACTTGTCAATTTAAATCTTCTCTCCAAACCAAGGTGACAACTGGTGACAACCGCCACAAAATTTCCCTAGATTATCAAATTTTTCTCGTTTTGCTTTTACAAAAAGAGAAATTTTAAAACTAATTGCAAAAAATAGCATAAAAGACACGTTTCATTTGACATTAAAGTACTCATTCAGTTAAGACTCTCGTGGCTACGCCACTCGTTTCTTAAACTCTGAATTCGTACTTTGAAACGTCAAAATAAAACTTGTCTTTTAATATACTATTTTAAAAGCACATTTACGAATCCAATTTTATAAGAAGCGACTTCCCGGTGTTAAGTTGCCTCCTGAACCGATTATTACGAGTTGGGGTACATGGTTAGAGGCTGCAATTTTTTTCGCCGATAATTTTGAAGGAATAAAAAATGTAATTCTTGAAATCACTGCTGACTGCATTGCTCTAGAAAACTTGAAAAAGATAGTAACATCAACAGAATTGCTACAAAACCTTTTGTATATTAAATCAAATTATAGCTTTGTTTCTAGTTCCATTCGTAAACTAAAAATGCAAGGGATGTCGCTCTCGGAATCAGTCGAAATAGTAGACGAATTTGATATGCTATGTAAGAAGGTTAAGGGTACAATAGGCAATTCTATATACGATAAATTTAACAAAAATAATATATAAAAATGCGGGGTATTTGAAATTGAAGAAAGTTAAGAAAATTTGGAAGGTGAAACAGTACCTAAACGATTTCGACTTTAATTTTAGCTTAGAATGTATTGCAAAGTTAAAAAATGCACCAATTACATCTGCGGATGTTGAAAGAAGCTTTTCTATTTCGAAATATATGTATTCTGATGATAGAAGGACAAAACTTTCTTTTACACAATTTTGAAAAACATTTAATTATAAATTGTTTTAGAAATATGTTGTGAAAAAATTTTGTGCAATAAAGTTAATGTTTAAATTTCTGCTCTTATTTATTTTATGTAAACATTTTGCATATTGTCGCAATTTTTTTTGCATATATGCCCCAGGTTTATGCATATTTTCTCAAAAATCGATGCATATATATGCGCATATATTCCAGTTTTTCTTTGCATATAATCCGGTCTCTAATTATTATTGTTACATGTTATAATTATCGTTTTATCAACTCGATCAATTATAATCCGGTCTCTACTAATAATAATAAATCAAGGTCGTCAAAACAACTTGCATAGACAATTTACCAAATGAATAGCGGACATAAAATATGAATTTATCAAATACGAGTAAACATTACGTATGTGGGCAACACAGTTGTATGTATAGTTCAACCTGAGAATATATAATCAAAATTGCGATTCAGATTGTTAACCTTTTTGTGGGAGGAGCTGTATACTTTACTTTACTTTAACTTCAATTCAGAACAGAACTGTGTAGCTATTTTGCATAGAGGCTATTTGCGATTGCTGCACATTCCGCTTTCTCTGGTGCAAATGCAAAACAATTAGATTACGAACCTTTTGTAGCTTCGCACCAGACATTTTGCATTTTGCAATGACACATTTTCCTTCTGTTACAGATAGTGTCGGTCGTAAGAAAACCCGCGATGAGAACACCTAGGAACATGTTCATCGTCAATTTGGCGGTCTCGGATTTTCTTCTATGCACGGTTACGATGCCTCTGACACTAATGGAGATCCTCACCAAGTACTGGCCGTTGGGAAATTACCTAATATTATGCAAGATGAAGAGCGCGCTGCAAGCGACCAGTATATTCGTAACTACCATCACCATAGCAGCGATAGCGCTGGATAGGTACAGGGTAAGTTCGCTTCTTGTTTGTTTGTTTGTTTGTTTGTTTGTCTGTTATTGTATTCTCGGTTTGCTTACAATTAGAGGTAGCGCGAGGTGTAGCAGCGTTTAATTTGAGTACGTAGTACCTTGTTGCTGGTCGGAGAGATCGAGCTACAAGCTCGTCCGAACTTGTGTTGCTTGATTAGTTATAAAGGCTCATTGTTTGCGCCGTAGCGTCGATTTTAATTTTCAAACTTTTTACGCTCATATCTCGAGAACGGTATATGATTACAGAGACTGTTTAAGGTTTAGTTTTATTTAAGAATATTTTTTAATGTGGATGTATAAAATAATTTATCAGGCATAATTGTGCACTGGCAATTTATATTAACAAAATCAAAAAAATCATACGCTTTGAAAAAATTGTTACCTTTAAAAAAAAAAGTTATTCTTTCTTAATGTTTTATTTTTATTGCTTTTTGCTATGACGGCACAAGTCAAATTACAGTTTTTAGAATTTCTAAAATATAGATTAGATGTTTCGACTTCAAAACTTTTCTTAATAGTAATATTGAAATATGAACCAAGAAGAAGAAATCTATTTAAGGCGAATCTGGACGGCCTTTTTACGAGATTCTCTTCCAGTAGATGGCGCGGATCTTTTTCCGCTGTTTTTAGACATACCAATCAAAATATTTTAAATTTGATAAAGAGATTGTTTTGAAAACAGTATTTAAAATTGCGCCAACGTTTTATTTTTTTAAATTTCTTTTTTTAAATTTTTTGTTTGGTTCTATTTGGCTTCCAAAAAGAAAAATAAAAAAGTGGTCAAGGGCGACGGTTCAACGGTCCTTACTAATACTAAAACATTTTTTTTTTCATTTCTTTCTGATAGCAAATAGCGTACGAAAGAGGAAAATGCGTTTTCTCTTTGATCTCGTCCGCCGGGACAACATAACTAGGATGGTAGCACACTCGTCGAATTGAGTGCGCTACAGAAATGATACCGGTTCGAGTAATCAGATCTTTTCAAAACATTAGTTAGTCTGTCATATGAACTTGAATGTATAGGGTAACACTATTTCATATGGTTTCTTTAGAAAAATCAAAATTAAAATGCAAATTAATAAGATACTATCAGTAATTTTATTTGATTTACTAGGCTACAAAGAATACTATTAATTCAGAAATACATAATTATAGCACTGATAATATAATCCGTACTATGAATCAGTAGAATCAGTGACTTATTTTGTAAATTGAGTAACTGCTGTTTTCCGAAAACTGAATTATCTCGAGGTATGCACAAATGTGAACAGCAATTGTAGAACATGTGATTGCAGGAATAAACCTCAAGCGATAGTCAGATCGAAAAGAAAGATACCTCTTGTCTTTTTGAATGGTATGAATTGTTTGCCTTCTATATTACATGTGCCCAAAATCAATTGCTAAGATTGTCTAGAGTATTCGCTACGTTTCATTGAGTGTTATTCTATACCTGTATCTATGATTTTACAATACAACTTCCTATAGAGTAACTTGTGATAAATGAGTCAGGGTGCCACACACTGTCACAAACCTCACTCAACACACACACGACATCGCACACCTGTAGTCAGTACCTCTAAAGTTTTTTCTCTGGAACTGACTTAGCACTGCAGTTATTGTATGAAGAATATTTACTTTCTTACAAGTAGCAAACCGCATTATCTAAAAATGGATAAAAGATACTCGTCAAAAGGCGAAAGCATCTTCGTATCAGCGCGAAAAGAAAAAAGGCTTCTTCTAAGATTTAATATTCTATTGTACAAAATGTAAGTTCCATATCTACTTACCTAGACATTTTTATTACTTTGTCATGCGTATTTCAGTGCGCCAAAATCCAAAAATAATTCTAGGACGGTCAATATAAATGACTATGATACAAGGTATGTAATCTAAGCAGATATAAAAGAAATTGTAATTTATTTTACATTTTACCCAGGCGAAAAAATGGCTGTGTGCATTTTTTTATTTGCATTTTATTGATGTTCTGTTTCGTAATACCATTGGCATCAAGGAAATTATTGAAGTGGTTTAGTATTTTATATTAGACTTGTTACTAAAAAGTAGATACATTATCTATTATTAACATTTACACATTTTAAGAATTTCCCACTTATTTAAAACATAGGTAGGAAGTAGGTTGGGTTGTGTAAAATACACAAAAAGACAGTACTAAAAGCAGAATTGAATATCCTTATATTTATGCCTCACGTGATGCCATAGCAGACCATCTGTACGTAGATACGTCCTCAAAACAAACATCGGTCTGTGCGTTAGGTTACAATAGAAGCCGGCGGCCTGTCGGCATTTGATGGAAAAAGGAAAAATGAATATTTCTGTTTCGGGCGTTATTATTAGTCCAAATTCAAAAATTAAAAAAGTTTTGTCATTAAGACATTGGTCTTCACATGCGCCGTTGAGCCGATTTTAGAAATTGTTTTTTAATAACAAACTTACAACATTTAAAATTTAAATACATAGAAATAAAAAAAATTAAAACGTTGGCGCAATTTCAAACATTATTTTAAGACAAATACAGTTTAAAATTTCAAAATCGGTCGTACCGTTTTCCTAAAAAGCGCGGAATACTTTTCCGATATATTTATCTCTGTCCGTACACTTGGACGTCCAGATTCGCCTTATACAAAAACTATTTTTTCCAGCAGGGAGGAAATTACCCAAAGATAAAAAAGTTCACATTATTATTATTGCTTGCTTAAATATGATCATTCCGATGTCAAAAAATCATGTTGAATGAGTTATTCCTTCTGAGTGTAACAATTCTAATGTCACTGAGTATATGTTTCGAATACAGCTCTTCTACAAACGACTGACAAGTGACTGACTTTGATGTGTCTTGAGAAAGATAATTTTCCGCCAAATGAAAATTTTGCTCGATTTTCTAGCACGGTACTATAAAAATCTTACAAAAACATTATCAAAAATTCCAAAGTTTTTCAACCGAGTATTTGGATCACATTGCGCGAGTGCTTTTTAACATTAAATTAGAAGTATATTTATGAGTGCGTTT
This sequence comes from Protaetia brevitarsis, assembly GCA_004143645.1. Classification (NCBI taxonomy): domain Eukaryota; kingdom Metazoa; phylum Arthropoda; class Insecta; order Coleoptera; family Scarabaeidae; genus Protaetia; species Protaetia brevitarsis. The sequence continues at coordinate 76,264 of RXPK01001280.1, read as the reverse complement.
ATCTGTGCGTAGAATACGCAAAGGCACATGGTTTATTTCGCCTACGTAAAACATATTAATAATCGACGTCTTATTAAGAGTTCCTCAATAAATCTTCATCAGATATATAAATATCGGGTTTTTTACGATCCATACTTCTTATATTGGCAACACAAATTACCAGGGTTATGACATATATTTAGGTTATATCATTTTGGTCACTTCGTGATACTTTTAAAAAGCGTCATCTGCGTTTTTTTACTCGTACTATTACAACAACTATATCCACCAAATTTACACAATACAACGTGTGTATAAATTGTCGCAAAAACTACACGTAGCGACATACTTCGTTCGTTTCTGAATCGAAAATCTAAATGGTAAAATATTGTACTATGCTTCATAAATCTTCACGAGGTTCTTGAAGTTCGTTTTTTTAGTTCCTTAATAAGCGTTTGTGTTCGTTATTTGTCGATATAGATAGCTGCAATTTTGAATTTAGACGGTTTCTTATTCCTGTTTTTTCGTAAACAGTTTCTTTTTGATTTTAGAGCCTGGTTTCAACGTTTCTTCATAAGCATCCTCTCATGAAAAACACATTTGGCAACATTGTAGGACAATGACTTTGTATTCTAATTTGATTTCAATCAAAACCATTACTGTCAAATTTTGACATTAATCTGAAGTGTTCAATTTTATGCAAGCGCTGCTCTTTTTCGTGATTACTCGTATTCTCTTGATTAACTTTTCTGTTTCAGTGGTTTTATCGTTCTCGTATTATTGTTTTGTTTATTTACAATGGTTTTTACATTTAATGAATATGGTGATATGTATATGGTATACGGTTTTTGTAATGGAAATGCTAACATGGCAGAACAGGAATATCGCGTACGTTTTCCAAACGGAGACATCCTACTGGAAAAGTTTTCGACGGCTGGATCAACGTCTACGTGAAACTGGTTCGTTTAAGAAAAGAAATGCCAACGCTGGTCGACCTAGACAACGGCGCACATTACAACTGGAAGAGGAAATTCTAGACTCAGTACATGAAGATCCCTCCGTCAGTACTCGACAGTTGGCGTCCACATTCAATATCCGCAGTAATAAGACCCTTCATTTGGTTCTACGTGAAAACCTTCTGTATCCATACCATATAACTAAGGTGCAGCCGCTCTGTGAAAACGATAACATATACCGTTTAAACTTTTGTCATAGTACCTTAAATAGGATTCAAGAAGATGGCGACTTTTTAAGAGTGTTCTTTGACCGACGAGTCTATGTTTACCAGAGAAGGTGTACTCAATACCCATAATTTTCACCATTGGGCAGATAAAAATCCTCATGCGTTTCGGGAATACGGTCACCAAAGAAAGTTTTCAGTTAATGTTTGGCTGGGTATAATAAATCACCGTGTCGTTGGGCCAATCTATCTGCCAAATCGACTTGATGCCAACGGGTATTTAAATGTATTAGAACAAGTTATTGACGAGATGCCATTGAATATACGCCGTAACATGTTTTACATGCATGATGGAGCTCCGGCAGATTTTTCTCGTAATGTGAGAGAGTGGTTGGATGAACACTTCCCTAACAGGTGGATTGGTCGCGGTGGTCCTATCTTATGGCTGCAAGGTCTCCGACCTAAATTCTTTAGACTTTTTTGTTTGGGGTTTCATAAAGATGAAAGTTTACGCAACACTCCACAAGACGCGAATGACGAAGTTATAGAACGAATTAACGCGGCAGTATTAGAATTACACCGGAAGGCTTGAACAAGTAATACAGACAATACCTCGTAGATTGCAAATGTGTTTACAAACAGACGGATATCAATTTGAACATATGCGTAGGTAATAGTATCGCTAATTTATCACAAGAGATACGTTCGAAAAATCAAAACTACTAATTCTGTTTTAATACAGCTTTCTTATTGCTTTTCCCTATGTATCATTTGTGTTATCCAATTTGTCATTTGTAATTCTGGTCTGTCAATTTTGACAAGTATTGTAACTACCATTACGATAGTATGCGACTACAGTGTTGCCAAATGTATGTTACTTTCAACTGGCTCGTGAAGAGGTTGTATATGTATTCTGTACTCTTTATTTGTCGCTATCTGCGTCTTTTCCATAATAGTCCTTTACCTTTTAACATTTGACACCATTACACCTGATGCTCTGCCTTCTAATTGTGACAAATTGCCTCTTAATCGCAACATTTGCCATACCATACTGTCCTCCTACATTTTAGCGAAATTAACGTCCAACGTAATTTGATTAGCGTCTCAGCTTCGTCACCGTCCTGAACAAATTCACACAAAACGAAATTCTGAACACAACCTAACAGAAATCAATCACCGCTCTTCTTAATTAAAGGCGTTTAATCTCTCTTTCTTGCTAATTGGGAATACTTCAGTATCGAATATCTAGGTTCGCATCGCTTCGGACGTTTATAAAAATTTCCGATTGCGAGTTCAGTGGAAACAACATTTCACACTATTTTACGAGCTTTTTGGTGAAATAGTTTCGGCTTCGTTGGAGTTAAAGCCACCATATGTATCTTATTTCGATTCAGCTCATTAAAATATGAATATTTACCCCAAAACATCATCAAAATGTTCTTATATATCGTTCAAGAAAGCTATGATGATGTAAAACAAGCAGCAGCCATTAAATTAATGGCTCGTGTGATTCTTTTACGCTCTCGAAAATAAAAAATAGGGTACGTTGAAAAAGTACTCAACGTACCACTAATTCAATAGAGTTTCTGTGAAGTGAATTACGAATTTATCTCGTTTAGTTTCGTTTGATACAAAGCTCAAAATCAACTCAACTGTAATCGGCCACCGGTGTAGAATACTCCCTGAACGTCCATGAAACTTTAATGAAATAGTTTGGGGACCCGAATCGATAACCCTATACGTCGCGAAATCTAATTAAGTGTACACAGTAATCAACTGCTTAATAGATTGGAGTAATCAGGAATTTCGCTATGCGGGCGAAGATACTGTTTTAGGCTAATAGCAGTAAAATAATATATAAAAAAAACGTAAATTTTGTTCGAAAATATTATTAGCAATTTCTGCGAAAAATCACCGAAACTTTGAGATAACCCCAACATGTTTCACATCAAAATAAGCGTCTCTACGAGGGGAATCGAACGGCGCCGCGCCGTCTCCTATCTTCTATCAATGTAATGGCTTCAGCAAATTCATTTCTTTAAATAATTATACATATTTTAAGTACCTATTTAGTTATATCATCTGAACACCCGCGAATAATAGATGGCTAAAATAAACCGCCGACAGCTAATCCCCTTGATGTTATGCGACAAACGTGCCGCAACCTTTCGGCCAGGGATTTATACATTCGAATTTTACTGTATCGTTTCCGCGGAATAATGTATTAAAATTCTTAGAATCTGCATACCCGCAATCGCTGATAGATTAAAGGAAATGTATCTTTCCTTATGTTTCTTAATGACTTATTTTCCCTATGTCATCTTCTTTTTGAGTCGATCGTACATGGGTGTTTACTGGCTCATGGAGGACACTTTCAGCACTTTATTTGACTTTTACTCATGTATGTTCATTATTCAATGTTTTAAAGCATTTATTAAAATAATTCTTATTGTTGTACTAATCAGGAAATACGTGTAACATTAGCAATTAAATACTTTTTGTTCTAAAACGTAATTCCTTTAAAATTAATTGTTAAATCATATGCGAAAAGAATTTCGATTATTTAACAGGTCTGTATTACCGATTTTTACAAAATTAATGCACTCTTTACCCAGATCTCTGTCATTGAACTAATTGTAAAGTTTAAAATGGACCCAAGTAAAGTGCTCTATGTTTAACAAATATCATTAGACTAGATGCTGCGCATCTTCGTCAGCGAAGGATGGTGTTTTTTGAAGTCGGTCCCCATTCGAGAAAAGTTGGCACTTTAGAATGTGCAATACGCTTAAGTAGTTTTCTTTTGTTCTTACTTTTGGAACACCCTGTATAGTTGAAAATACTTTTAGGTTATGCGGCATTGAATTCTGTACAACTTTTGTAGAAAAGGTTTTTTCCTAAAGCAAAGATAAAGCTATAATCAAAGACTCAATCTTCGTGAACGCCTGTGTAGTGGAAATATTCTTAACTTATGCAGCATTGAATTTTGTACAACTTTTGTAGAAAAGGTTTTTTCCTAAAAGTAGAAATAGAGCTATGATGAAAAACCAGTCGTCCTGAACATCCGGTATATTTAAAAATAGTTTTAACTTATGCACCATTGAATTCTATAAGACTTTTGAAGAAAAGATTTTTTCCTAAAAGCAAAAATAGAGCTGAAATCAAATTCTATTCCCTTTTTCCTATTCTCTTTTTCCGTATTGCGTTTTCCTTGTCTATTTTCCCTATTTCCTTTTATAACATCCCATAAGTTGCAGCTTTTAAAAAATAGTTGACGTTTTTCCCTATAGTTTTTCCTATTCCCTTTTCTCATTTTTGTTTTCGCTTTCCCTATCTCTATTCCCTTTACCTATTCTTGTTTCCTATTCTTATTCTCTATTCCTCTCCTTATTCCATATTCCTTTCCTACTTCCTTTCTCTTTCTCTCCTAATTCCCTATTCCTTTTTCTTATTCCCATTGCCTTTCCCTATTCCTTCTCCCTATTCTATTTACCCATTCTCGTTCCCTACTCTTATTCTCTATTCCCTTTCTCTATTCCAGGTTTCCTATTCCCTTCCTTATTTCCTTTCCCTATTCCATTTCCTTATTCACTTCCCTATTCCCTTTCCTGTTTACTTTCCTTATTCCCTCCCTATTTCTTTTCCTATTCCTTTATCATTCAATTTCCCTATTCCATTCCATTCCCTTTCCCATCCCTTACCCCATCTCTTTTTTCATTCCTTTCCCTATTCAGTTTCTTTCCCATTCCCTTTTTCTATTCCCTTTCCTCTCTTTATTCCCTTTACCATTCTCGTTCCCTATTTCTCATTCTCTACTGCCTTTCTGTATTCCCTTTCCCTGTTCCCTATTCCCTTTTCCTATTCCTTTTCCCCATTCCCATTCGCTATTCCCTATTCCCATTCCCTTTCTCTACTCCCTTTCCCTATTCCCATTTCCATTCCCTTTTCCTTTGCTTTTCCCTATTGCCTTACTCTATTCTCTTTCCATATTCTCGTTTTCCTTGTCTACTTTCCCTATTTCCTTTTATAACATCCCATAAGTTTAACAGTTCTGTATTACCGATTTTTGCAAAATTAAGGCACTCTTTACCCAGATCTCTGCCTTTGAACTAATTGTAAAATTTAAAATTGACCCTAAGTAAAGTGCTCTATGTTTATCAAATATTATTAGAATATCGTTTGGCATTAATTAATGAAATTAAATGAAAAAAAAACAAGATCAGAAAGAATTAACATCCTGTATCTCGAACACGAAGCGACATTTTAAAAATTTGTATACCACATTATTGTCTTAAAATCTGGTGAGAAGTAGCCTCATTTATTTTGTCAGAGGGGGTTAAGAAACATTCTGTATTATTCCCTTGTTGTACTATCACAGCACCGTGTATATTTAGAATGATTTATTAAATCGGTAAGAAAAAACAAATTTCCATTATATTCATTACATAAAAGAAGACTTTAACGTTTTTAAAAATTCCTTTTTGTTCGAATAACGACCTTTCAATCCCCAATTAGGCCATCATTCAATGTTTCCAGACGTTCTAAATCTCTAACGATCGCTCCTTCTTTTGCTTTAGGACGAATTAAACGGAGAAAATAATTGGCCTCATTTCATTCTATTACAGGTGATCGTGTATCCCACCAGGGAGAGTCTGAATCTCTGCCTGACCGGCGCTATCCTGCTCGCTATCTGGATCATCGCCTCTGTTTTAGCGTCACCGCTTTTTATCTACACGGAATTGGTACATCACGACATCCGAATCAATGGCACGGATTTGGGCATCAATTTCTGCATAGAGGATTGGCCGTTCAGACACGGACGCGCTTTGTATTCGATATTCTCCATCATTTTCCAATATTTCGTGCCTATCATCATCGTTTCGGTAAGTGAAGCATCTTAAATTTAATTTTATAAAAATTGTATAGAAATAACGAGATCCGTTACCATAATGCAAAAAGTATTTTAAAATCTTATTATTATAATCTACTTGTTGTGTTTTTCTTCTAAATATGCAGAAAAGTTTTTTATAAGTTGTTGTAAAATTACAATTTTTCTATAACGTAAAATTATCGGGATATGTACAGGGTGTTTTGTAACGGCGGCACAGCTTTCAACTTTTTTTTTTAAGTACAATATTCCCAATATTATTGCATTTTTTAGAGGCATACATTATAATATAATAATAAAAACCAAAGCACTTGTTAATAGGGATTCAATGATATAAACACATACAGGGTGTTCTATTTTAAAAAAATTAAAATATGCCCATTTTAAGTTGATTGAATTTGAGGAGCGTTTTTTCAAAACCGGACATATCCAAAATTTGGAAAAAATGTGTTAAGGTCGGTTTGTGGTACAATTCCTTTTCTGCCGAATCTCTTTGAAAAATTTGTTTAGTATGAATTTGTTGTTGTTACAATAATAGGCGGTGGTTGTAGTAGGTACCTAGTGCCTTCAAATATTAACAAATACGTTTGTTTTTACCATTCCAAATAAAATTCTTAATTGATGTGTTTGATTTTGTACATTGTCATAGAAATGTTTAATCTTGAAGTTTGTAGGTAACCATCTTTCATGCATAGTTTATAACACACCAACATAGGTTTTTCAACAAAAATTAAAACTTTTGTAAAAATTTGTTCTTGGTTTCTTCTTCAGTTATGCAGACGTAGATCCACATCTGGAAAAATTTAGGAGGCTTTGTAATCATAACAGTAAAAGCCTAAAATGTAATGAGGTTTTTCTAAAGCATATAAAAAAAAATTCTATGAGGTCCCCGAGAAAACCTTCCAAGACCAAAAACTTTGTCACTACATAACTGTGGCACCACCATTACGAAAAAAACCTATGGGTCAAGAGGTGGATGGTAGAAAGGCCAAGCCAAAAATAATATCTGTGTTTTACTATTTTCCTTGTGGAGAGAAGACTGTACGGGTGTGCCGAAGTTTCTTTTTGACTGCATTTAACGTCACAAAAGGGCGATTAAATAATATTGCCAAAGTTATTAACAATGGCGAAATACCAAAAGAAAGCAGGGGAGGGGATAGGCTATCCAAAGTAAGCGTTAATAAAAAAGAAAGCCTTAGAAGTTTCCTAAATGGATTACCTGCCACTGAAAGCCATTACAATCGTAAGAAATCGAAGAGGATTTATTTGTCTTCAGACCTAAATTTGGCTTAATCATGTAGGCTGCATAATGCTAATTGTGAAGAAAAAAATAAAGTTACTTTATCTATGTTCAAAAGAATATTCTACATCTCCTGCGACTGATGTTTGCAGTACATGCCTAAATCTGAAAAACGCAATTAAGAAAAGAAACGACAATAGTGCTTTGAAAGCAGAGTTAAAAGTTCATAAAGTAAAGGCGAACACCTTTTTAACTTAATGAAAGCTGATAGCTTCACTCTCTGCTTTGACCTGCAACAGATGCACCTCCTGCCCAAAACCCCCATGCAAGAAGCATTCTACAAGGGACAGATTTTATACTTGGAATGAAACAGATGCTAGTAGAGGCGCAATAGAGATTGGATCAGCATTGTTCACTCATCTAAAATCCATAACCTTTCAAGAAAGTGTTACTAAAGTTAGGCTTTTTTGTGATGGGTGTGGTGGGCAAAATAAGAATGCCCACATCATACACATTTTAAGTTATTGGCTACGTGTAGAAGCTCCTAGATCAATTCAAGAAGTTATACTGCATTTCCCAGTACGCGGTCATAGCTTCCTACCAGCGGACCGAGCATTTGGCCGGGTTGAGAAATTGTTAAAAGGCAAACCAATCAGCGTTAATCCTCAAGAATATCATGAGGTGTACCAGGAAGTGGGAAGTGTTGAAATACTAGGAAAAGACTGGCACCTATATAACATAAAGGGCCTTCTACAAATTTACAACAAGATACCGGAATAAAAGACTCAAAACGGTGCTTCTTGAAGAAGGAATCTTTAAGAAACAATACAAATACGATAAAATATTTTGCAACCCCTTTCTATAAATATGGAGATGGTTCCAACCGAATCTATATTTCATTAATAAAAAGAGGCAAAAAGGAGAAATTACAATTAGAAAAACTTCCATTGGGCAAAAGTGTATCTGCAGAAAAGAAAGAAAACGTTAAATTTCTTCTAGATAAACAATTCAACAAAGATGAAGTTAAATGGCAAAACGAACCCAAATTTGATATTTACAAAAAACTTTTTAATGAAGACGGCCTCCAAACTATCGAAGAACCAGAAGAAGACAACGGAAGTGAGGAAGAATGCGATTGTATGGAGAGAGATTACAGCATTCATATTTAACTTTTAGATGTTGTGACGTTCTGCAACGATTTGCGTTCTTATGTGTCCTAATAGTTGTAGGATTTTCTTTATTGTTTAGTGTTTGAATAAAAGCGGACAACCTAAGCAAATACAGTCATTGATTACAAGAACCAACCAAACCCGGACATCTCCATCTTAGTGTTCAACCAAAACCAAACAAGTCCAAGAAGTTCAAGCAAAATGAGACATGTATAAACATTTTTTTTCTATAAACCGAGTCTACTTTTTCCAAAATGATCATTTTGGATACAATGTTGTAAACAATACATACTACTTTATGCCAAAAAACAGGGATTCGAAAACCTTACGGTCAGACTGCTGTTAGTTTTTTATGTTTTTCTCACAATGAGTTTCATTGGATATGTCCAGTTTTGGAAAAACGCTCTCATTTGTGCTTCAGTGGCGAACACCCAGTATATTAAAATACAACTATAAACACACCTGCAGGTATAAAATAGATTCGTACTTTAGATATTTCAAAATTTGTTTCACTTAGTCTAAGTGGTGATTAAAGTATAATCGCTTTTCTCGAAGATATCTTGGAAATTCATAAATTTAGTATGTTATGTGTTTTTAAAATTTACTGACGCTTTTAAAAATGCAATTATATTGCGGATATTGTATTTAAAAAAAGAAAGTTGAAGGTTCTACCAAGGTTACGAAACGCCCTGTACAATTTGCGATAATTTTGTGTTATAGAAAATTATAATCCTATAACAATTTATAAAAACTCTTTTCCTATCTGTCACTGTTTACGAGTATAAAGGAATCCCCTGCTTGTGGAACACCCTGTATGTATATGCAGAAACTAGTAATAATTTTTCAAGCAAATCCAACAAATTTGCAAAAACAAAAAAAATGAGGCGGAATATACTTCGCTTTACAGTTGCTTTTGACTTCTTGCTATTCGTATTTTAATTTAAATTTCTTTCATTTACCTGATTGGTGTAAGTGAATTAAAAATAAGCTTGCCTCTTTTACCTGTATACTTCAATGCAATTAATGTAAGTGCTTTTAAACTTATTCAACTTTGAATTCCTTAACTTAATTTATGACTCCTCCTTCGTACGAAAATATAGAGTGAATGAAAATGACACCTCTAAAACGTGATATGATGCATTACCAGTTTGATATAAGTAGAAAATCTGCAGTAAAATATATTGTAGAGAGATGCCAGAAACTTTTTGACCACATTGCTCTAGTGTTGAGATGATTTGCTCTGCAAGTTTGAACTTTTATTGCATGTTGTTGTAAAGACGACAAGATGGGCCTTATGAATACGTGACTTGCAAATATTATCGTTATTAAATTTAAAAAAAATTCAAAACAGTGACCTGATATAATTTTTGCTGTAAAAGTTATTTATTTGGGATAAAAGAAAGTCTACTATTTAACAACACCTATTTGCTCAATTTGAGTATCGGCTAATATAATGTTTATGAATTTAACTTTCTTACCTAAAATCATGACTTGTTGACATTTATTTTTAAATTTCGACAAATTCGCCTGCAGTTTCCTAATAGAGTTGTGGATAATATCGCTTTACGACATCGTATTCGCTTAGTAGTTGAGAAGTTTTGGAATAAAGGATCTGTTTTAAAAGGCAAATGTTCTGGTAGACCAGGTACACAGCAAAATATTGTTAACTACGTAGAAAACCTTGTTGGCGAAGACCCACATTCATGAGTTCGTCGTTTATCACTTCAAACGAATGTATCTTCTAGTACCGTTCATAGAATTTTGAAGCATCGTTTGCATATGTATCCATACAAAGTATCAGTTGTTCATCAGATCTTACCTAGAGATTACGCTAGTAGGATACATTATTGCAATTTCGTTCGACAATAAATGTTGGCAATGACAGGTGGATAACCTATATACTATTTAATCCATACCCCCATTTCAAGAGAGCGGAATATTATAATTTAAAGGAGAAATTCATGATCACCTACTATGAGATTCAAAATGATTGTCGTAAGAAAAAAACTGTTGTCCGGAAAAATTTATCTATACTTATTACCAATTTAATGAACGAAGTTAGCTACATACAAATTTCATACTTTAAATGAATTTTTTTGACATTTAGCGACATTGGCGTGCGTGTTGTAGTATCTTTCGATTATTTATCTTATAATTTTTTTCAAACCGTTTATGTTTACATCTAATATCACCAACAATAGTATTTCTGAATACTGTAAGAAAATAAGGGAATTTATCTATTTGTAGTTTTATGGCGCATTCAATCCAATTGTATATTGGCTATGAATAAAGATTATTATTATTATTATTATCTGTGGTAATTAGCTCAACAAATAGGTAAAAAATCAATATTAACATTAAGTGAAATAGTTTATTACATTTTATAATTTTATAGGCTTATCATACACTTCAGCGCAACGAGCTGTCATGTAGAAAGTTACATTTTCATCTCTATAAAGTTTCTACGGTACAGGAATTATTACCATTAGATCACTACAGGCGATTGGAATATTGTCATTGGTTTAATAACAATTTAAGGGACGATGACTTGCTAAATAAATCATTTTTCTCGGATGAGCTGGTTTTATTCACAGACTATATCAATTTACAAAACTATCGTATCTGGTCTGCAGAAATCCACACGAATTTCGAGAAACGCAATTGCATCCCGTAAAAGTTGGAGTTTGGTTAGCTATGTCAGGCAACGAATAAAGGGCCAATTTTCTTCGAGGAAACTGTAACAGCCCAACGTTACCAACAGATGTTGGAATTGTTTATTGCAGAGTAACAAGAAAATGAGCTTGAAGCAGGTTATTTTCAGCACGATAACGCTCCAGCACATACTGCTCGATAAACCTGCCAATATCTTCAACAGTTTTTTGCTGACAGGTTCGTTAGAGCACAAAGATGGCCACCAAGATCGCCTGATCTAACCCCATTAGATTAGTTCATGTTCGGCTATCTAAAAAATAGGATCTATAGAAACCGCATGCATACCATAGAAGAACAGAGAGATGCAGTTTTGCCACTTAATAATTATACTAATTGTGTGTTATAATTTAAAGTAATAAATAAATTTAGTTAAACACCAGTTAGTACTGAATTGTAAAATCATAATTTAGTAAAGTTAAATTAATTACATTTCATTTTTACAAGCAGAAACACCAATCCATAGTCGTTTATATAATGCGAGTTCAAATATAGGTTACGTTTTCCTTATTTATGACAGATCTGTTTACTTTCTTATGTTCAACACTGACTTAGTTCAAACTTCATTACAACACGCGGCATATACGTACACCCTGTTACTATCTATAGGAGCGGAATTGACAATCATTTTGAATCTCTGTGTAGTTCCTAAGTTAAAAATTATTATTTTACTTTATTGAATTTTTACACCAAGAATTCTTTCTCTGCAATAAAATATTATATTTAAATATTTCATCAAACAATTCGTTTTCCAATACTGATCAGTTATAACTTTTATACTTACGGAAATAATTTTTGTTTTTTGACTCAATCATATACTCTTTCCATGAAAAATAACCTTAATGTTAATTTTGATTTATCAGAATAACTAAAGACAAACATCCATTACAAATTTACGTTTTTTTTTATTGGATCTAAGAAAAATGTTTGAAAAAGATAATTTTCTTAGTTTAAACAATCCTTTCTATCAGCCCACTTTAAGAACTAATACTCTCTAGAGACTATGCTTCACATATCTGACGTCAAATCCCTATTGGATTGTCGATGTAAGAGTCTACAAGTAATGTGGCTATGTCTTACTGTATCTATTTCGCTTTCCACAAGCCATATTGTCTTACTTTCTGTCAGATGTCAGAAGTATTCGCCAACTTCGGGGGCACAGAACGACATCTCATGAAATTATGATACAGATAAATATAACATGCTTCGTATACTTCATGACAAGCCAATAATTGGTCGTCTCTTGATTTTCTACTTCGTTGACTGCAAACTCAATGTAACTTTAAACGTCAATAGATGAATTTCTGTAGACACAGTAACATTGGTCTTCGCTACTTTGCGATGTATCGTACGTAGTGCTGTGTATTAAACGAAATAAATAAAAGAATGCAGAATGATTTTAAAATGAAAAAGAAAAAAATATTAACTAGCTCAACGGTAAAGATTTTTAATAAAACAAAAAAAACTATTAATCCCACAGTTACCCTCGCGAATTTTTAATCTAACCACGAAAAGTAAATTGTGAGTAAATGAAGTCAGACTTTCTTAATTACACGAAAAATTGAAATGGTTTAATATAAAATAAAAGAACAGAATTTTTTTTTATAAACCAGTGACGCTATTAAACAATAAATTTATTTCAACAAAACGAGCTCAAATACAATGGTGCAGAAAAAAATCCTGAACTGAAGGTTCTGGCCTAAAATAAAAGCTGCACTAGACTCTACTCTAAAATAGGACAATGCTATTTCCTATGCAAAGCAAAAAAAGAAAGGTTTTATTTGTTCAGGAAGATTACTCAATATACAAAAGCTTTGAATTTTGCTAGAAATTTACAAAAATGAAAAAACTAAATGATAGAAAAGTGCTTCTACTCACCTAAACGAGGTGATAGGAAAAATGAAAAATGATACAGCAAAATAGATTAACAGAAAAAGTAACTCTTTAAATATAAATGAGAGAAAAAAAAAACTAAAAGAAATCTTCCTAACCAAAAAAATAATAATTGATCTTATATCTACCAAGTGTACACTTCAACACATTAACAATTATTACAATAATAATTCCTTGATTGACTATATTAAAGAAGAAAGTTAAATTTTTCAATACAAAATGAATAACAAAATGGCAACAATTATTTAAGAAATACGTCTACTTACATCAACAGTCGGACAAGGAAGTCCTAAACCCCAAACCACAGTATATACCCTATCCAGTAGTTTCACATCGCCGGTAACATGGGTTTCAAACATGGCGTCCAAGGAAATTCGCGGTGTCGCATAGGTGGGTGAAATTGTAACTAAAACTGTTTAAATTTGTTTACAAACAAAAATCAAACCTACGAAGACGTTCCATTCTGTTGTTAGCAACGTTATTGGTGACATTGATGTTGTGCTGTTAACAGAATATTCCGTAATTGAAAGCGTACTTTCACAATATATTTTCTTATTTCCAGGTTTACTTATCAGTATTCTTTGGTGTAGTTATTTATTTTAATCTTTACTTATTTTTTGCTAACATATAAACCTTATTTCTAACAGTAACCTTTATAGTAGTTGTTGTAGTTAATTATTTTTAACATACAACTTTATTAATAGTATTTTAGTAGCGTATATAGTTGTTTTCTTTATTTAAAATTTCAATTTAGCTTTATAGTTATTTAATAGGTTATTAATAAATCCACAATGCCTAGCGTAAAGTGCTGTGTGCCAAATTGTGATAGGAGGTATAACAAAGATAATAAAGAATATCATTTTTTTCAATTACCTCCAGATGAAGTAATGTAAGTAAAAATACAATGTTGGTTAAAATTTTGCTTCGTTGTTTCTTATAATACATGTTTATAAATATTTAAATGTAAAAATGTTGTAGTCGTAATAAAATAACATTTTATTTTGCAGCACCAGAAATAGTTGTTAACAATTATTGTAAATACTTACATTTTCATTATTTGGTTGGTTTACTACAAATGCTTTCAAGCTACTGCGAGTTGTCTTTAAATGGGAAAAGATATTGAAACTTTTCTTGTACTTATTCCCCCATGAATTATATTATTGTGCCAAGCTATTCCGCAAGCATAATTTTCTTAATAATTTGTAATTACTTGTGATAATCCTGCTGTGATTGTTAATGTTTTCCTTCAACCGATTTTAGAAAAATTATCATTAAATTCAATGTAATTTTCAGTCTGTTTTTTTAATCCTTTTATAAATACAAGGTATAAATGTGTTCCACATTGGCTAAAACGATTAGTATGTAATAAATAAAATACTAAAGACACAGATTCCACATTGTTTTTTTTTTTTTTCAGGAAAGTAAATTTTAATTCGTGAACTCTGACGAAGTTATAATTTGTTGCTTTGCTACAAACGATTAACGATTTTTAAAACAGATTCTTTTAGGAATATGTTATATTTCTCTGTAACTGAATATATTTCCTATCAGTTCCTATGTATAATTTTAAGCGCTACTTACTGCGGTTTTTAATATATATGTTAATATTAAGCAAATTATGTCATTTTTAGTATTCTTCTATAAATTCAATTAATATTGAGCGCGTAAATTATGCTAGCTCTATTTGTTCATTGAAATTACTTTTTATGGACCAACTAACGACGCGATTTTCTGTCAATTGTCAATCCGTTCTAGTATACAGGTTACTGTCGTACCCACTTTGCAATTATTAGTTGCAAATATAGCCGCCAAACGCCATCGCGAATTTCCTTAAATTGATAGACAAAACATCAAAGGCGCCGACGCTTAGTGAAATTACTGGATAGGGTATATACTCTGCCAAAACCCTGCAATTCTTTTTTCTACAAAAATCCCTCTCAAAATTCGTACAACGCAGACGTAGAATATTACAATGACAATATTTAATAGAATACGCATAAAATCAGCACAAGCGAACAATAGATATTTGAATGACTGGATTAATAAAAAAAAATCTTTACACTACATAATTAAAATCATACAATAAATTCTTAAACTAAACTTATACAAAACAAAATAAAATTGTGAAAATTCTTAGTAAATTGAAAATCAGCTGTACGGAGAAAGAAATCACAAAAACCATAATATGCAACTTAAAATTACACCTCAGCGATAAAAGGGTTGTATGGGTCACGGTAGAGGCCAAAACCACAGCATAGGTACTTTTTTATGTACTGCAAATCTGTAACTTTGAATAACCGCACTCGGAAAAACTCCTCTTTAATAAATTTCACGAAGGCATATGGAACCGTGAATAAACATTCACGTTCTCAAATTCTCAATTTGCGAAATGAGGAAATTGCACCAATGTTATTTCAAACGCGCACTTTAAACCTTGGTTTTGCACGTCTACATGAATCTTAAGCAGGCGTGTAATTATGCATTCTGTTTGTGCATGGATGTGGGTGCTACAGAATTTGTTTGATATGCACAAATAAGATGCAGGTGTTGTCAGTCGGGCGTGCTTGCATTGATAAACAGGGTGAATGAAACGGTTGATGCCGTCGCAATATGATATCGTATTTTGAGGTTTAAGAATTAAGTAAGTCAGTTCGGTTGGAAATATTGTGAAAACGTTTTGTGAATTTTGCGAAAGTGCTTCAAAAGTTTAAAATATACGTTAATAAATTATTGGATTAATTCGGTTTTCACGATAGAAAGATGCTGATGGTGGAAATTGTTGATAAATTACATATTTTATTAAGAATAGAATTGGGTTCTATTTTTCTATATAATAAACTTCAAAATTTAATTACGGTTGACCTATATGCAAATGCTGCAATATTACCTTCCTATACGCTACATAATGCAAATTTCATGTTCGATGCACGCAGATTAATATTCCAGGAAGGACCTGAATATAACTGATGTA
Organism: Protaetia brevitarsis; assembly: GCA_004143645.1. Taxonomy (NCBI): domain Eukaryota; kingdom Metazoa; phylum Arthropoda; class Insecta; order Coleoptera; family Scarabaeidae; genus Protaetia; species Protaetia brevitarsis. The sequence goes on along the minus strand of RXPK01001280.1, from coordinate 60,238 downwards.
ACACAGATATGTTATTGTTTAATATCTATGTATGTAAATTTCTAGCTGTACGGACAGAACATGCTCAACAGATATCTAGCTATAGATATATCAGAATAATTATATTATGAACAGTGATGGTCTTAATTAATGTCTCCCCCTTATGATGGAGAATTAGGAAAAAATTGGTAGGGTATATAAACGATAACAAGCTTCTATATATGCTATCTAAGTATATATTTTGTAATAGGTCAAAACCAATCATAATTTAAAACAATCGGACCCATAAACACTTCACACACACAGATCGACTGTATCGTGTCGACGGCCAGCCATACAAATGCTCTTGTCGTTCGACAAGTATGGTCATATGAACGCATTGAACTACATTCATACCACAGACACCAAATCGTTCAAAAAATTTTAACATACCGACTACTGAGTTAATCGATTATTAATTCTTTAGAACTTTCAGTCAAAAACAGGCACTATTGTTTGAAGAAATTTAAAAATTACTCACAAGGGAACACCGGCGGGTGTCCCCCTCCGATTTCGATGAAACTTGACAGACCGAAAGAGTACGTTAAAATAAGAGACACGTATTTTTTTTATCGGCGTATCCGCACGATTTTGGGGTACAGCCCCCTCCAAAGTTTGGACGATTTTTAAATTTTTGCAAATATTTCCTAAATTATAACAGATATTAAATGTTCTTCTTAACATAATTTGCAGCATATTGCATGGCCCTAAGGGTGGCGTCGTCCATATTCGCAAAAAGTTAATAACGGGGGACGGGGTACCCCGTACCCCCCATTTTTTACATTTTTTCTTTTTCTTATTCATCAAAAGAAGGCCGATTTTACATAGAATACGATGATGTATAACAAGTTTAGAAAATTAATAATTGTAAAGATAGAAAAATAATAATAAAGCTTCAAAATTAATAAACTTGTCTATTGATATAAATCAAATGAACTATAACAGAAATAAGTTTTTATCCTTAACATAATTTCCAGCATAATACATGATCTCAAGGTAGATATCTTCATAAAAAGCTAATAACGGGGGACGGGGTACCCCATACCCCCGCATTTTTTTAATAATAAGTTTATTCATTATTCATCAAAAAAAGATCGCTTTTAGAACTTTTTCGGATATAGTGATTCTTATGAACTACGACATAGATTCAGAGAAATAATATTATTAAGTTGCAATCCCTAACCCATAATCAGTTTTCTTCCCCAAGATTTTTCGACGTATTCAAGTACTCGTGGTATAAGAGTGGATACGTTGAGGAAAGACCTGGGCCCTTTAAAAATCCTGTAGAGTTTTGTTTTAACAAAGATGCGCAGTCTACACCCTTGTGTAGTATTTGCAATAAACCAGCTATTGTGCGGTGTTCATGGTGGAAACAAAATCTGTGTTTTGAACACTTTACACAGACTATCACTACTGTAATACTTACATAGCTTAATTACTGTATGTATATTAATCTTGTTCGCTATTGCAATACATATATACCCAATAATCGCATTACAATATGTCATGTATTTAAACATTTATAAGCATTATAATGTTTTTCTAATTCTGTTCTATTGTTTCCGAAATGTTATAATCGTTACAAACACATTAGTTATATTTATGCTCCATTGAATACTTACATTGTACACCTACATTGCACGAAAAACTTGAAATAAATTAAAAAATATATGTGTATGTATTATTTAATCCTTCGTCCTGTGTAGCAAATTTGTTCATATATACGCAGTAAAGGATTATGGTATTCTAAGAATGAATAACATTTTATTAAGGAAATATATAAAACGCAGTCACTAACTGCAGTTGATAAAACGATTTATATTATTACCACCGATAAAAGTTTTGTATAGTGTATAGTATAAGTTAGTAGGCATAGAAAGGTTTGACCATAGCTTGTCGAGTAGATACAATTCTAAATTAAGACATATTTAAGTAAGGAGAGCAGCGGAGTAACGATAACAAATAATTGTTGTTAATGTACTATATTATTATTATTACAATATTTTTATTATTAATCCTCCAAATTATTACCATTGTTTTCTATGTAAAAGCAATCTTTTTTTGATGAATAATGAATAAACTTATTATTAAAAAAATGCGGCGGTATGGGGTACCCCGTCCCCGTTATTAGCTTTTTATGAAGATATCTACCTTGAGACCATGTATTATGCTGGAAATTATATTAAGGATAAAAATTTATTTCTGTTATAGTTCATTTGATTTATATCAATAGACAAGTTTATTAATTTTGAAGCTTTATTATTAATTTTCTAAGCTTGTTATACATCATCGTATTCTATGTAAAATCGGCCTTCTTTTGATGAATAAGAAAAAGAAAAAATGTAAAAAAAATGAGGGGTACCGGGTACCCCGTCCCCCGTTACTAACTTTTTGCGAATACTGACGACGCCACCCTTAGGGCCATGCAATATACTGCAAATTATGTTAAGAAGAAAATTTAATATCTGTTATAATTTAGGAAATATTTGCAAAAATTGAAAAATCGTCCAAACTTTGGAGGGGCTGTACCCCAAAATCGTGCGGATACGCCGATAAAAAAAAATACGTGTCTCTTATTTAAAGGTACTCTTTCGATCTGTTAAGTTTCATCGAAATCGGAGGGAGACACCCGTCGGTGTTCCCTTGTCAGTAAGATTCATTTTAACAGCCATTTTGGCAAAGCTTTATGTCATTGCCCTCGGAAACATGCTGGAGGAGTTGTCCTTATCAGTCATGTTGAATATTTATCGATACCAGAATCTCGAAGCTCACAAATTACTAATCCTGAATTGTAAATCCATTATTGTATAAGAACTCTGTAAAAAAGTGAAAATTTCACATTTCTTATCAACCTCATTAGAAAGTGCACTTACTTGATATCGTTACGGAAAACAATTTTCAAAGCGATTGAGATGTAATTAACAGATCCTCAGGTAATCAGGAGAAAGTTTATAAAATAGTATTTTATCCACATAATTCCTTTTAAATTAGAATTTTGCATTTTAAAAGCACCACTGACATGTCTATAAAAACAGATTATTTAATTTACCAAATTCGACACAGATACATAATTTTACCTGTAGAAAACGAATTTAATAATGAAAATCTTATTCAAAAATGAATTTTCAAGATATTTCTTTCAATTTCCAAATTCAAAACGCTGTTCTTTTATTTTGAAAAGACGCGAAAATTTTCCACTAATCAGAGCATAGCATTTTGCGAAATTGAAGTTAATTGCCACAGTAACCAGGAACTGAATTAGATTCTGGTAGTTAAGGGGGTAACATGCGTTTTCTTACCGCCAATTTTAGTGAATTCTAACCTCACTTAATTTCGAATAAGTCCAATTTATCCTGAAATAAAAGGGAAACAGTTAAGTCCGATATTCACTAACCGTTTAATAAAGTAAGAGTCATCACCTAAGCATTTAGAAGAACGAAATCCTAATTCCGGATAGAATTCCCTATATTCACCTAGCCAACCGACGCGATCCTACCCTAGCCTGTCCAGACACACACAGGACCAAAGAGTAAAGGTCAGTCCTTTCCATATATACAGGATCGCTAAAAAGTATGGATACAGTTAAATATTATGAAAACTATTCAACAAAACTTGTTGAAATTTGGTACATGCTTAAAAGTATTTAAATTCTATCGTCTAAGATGTTCTTCAAATTTCTATCTTCATTTGTTCTGGGGATACAAGGCTAACTTGATTTTTTTTTTAAATGACACGAAGGGTCAAATTTAATATTTTTGAAAAGAGAATTTTTTCTGCGTTCTGTGATGTAACACATCCATAAATTATTTTAATCGAAACTTCAAAAAAAAATTTCGAACTAGTAAAATTTTGAAAAATGAAAAATTTTGTTACCCTTGGAAATGTTGTCTTTATCAATCGTTACTTCTTTGCTGCGTGAAGTTTGACCAAAAAATAAACAATAATAGTTAATAATAATTGTAGAAATAACACATTTAACTGAAACAGAACAGATTTTAATAAAAAGAAGCTCAAACAAGAAATTACATAATTTTTATGTTACAAAAGATGTTCGAAATGATTTCCATTTACCTCCTGGCAATAATGAACACGTTGAGCAAAATTTTACAAAGAATCAATCAAAATATTTGGAGAAATACTGGCAATTTCGTTTCTTATACGTTCTTGTAGGTCTTCGATTTGTAATGGTCTGTTGACATACACTCGATTTTTTTCCTGACCCCACAGGAAAAAATCAAGTGGGGTCAGATCAGGAGACCTAGCTGGCCATTCAATAGCCTCCCTTCGCCCTATCCATCTACCGGGAAATGTTTCATCCAAATATTCGCGCACTTGACGACCAAAATGCGGCGGTGCTCCGTCTTGTTGAAACCATATGGTTTCTGTTGGTATAACAATTTCGATTGCCGTGGTTTGGAAATATTTCCCTAAGTCGTGGAACAATATGTTGTTGTAAAAGTTGCAAATATCTTTCAGACGTTAAATTGCCGTTAATGAAAAAAGGACCTACGATATTCCGACCAATAATGCTACACCAAACATTAATTTTCTGTCGATGCTGCGTAAGAACCTGCTTCATCCAATGCGGATTTCTGTCAGACCAATATCGACAATATGTGGCGGTTAACATATCCATTTAGACAAAAAGTTGACTCATCAGAGAAGAGGACTCGATTAAGAAAGTTACCATCCTGATGTATTATGTGCATCATAGTTTCGCAAAATTCGGTTCTGCGGTCAAAATCGTCGTCACTTAATTTTTGTAGCAAGTGAATTTTATAAGGATGATATTTCTCGCGTTTCATTATTTTTTGTATGGATCCTCTACTCATGTTGTGGTTCAACGCCAACTGTTGTACTGAATTTTTTGGATTTTCTACCACATCCAACATAACATTCAAAGAATTTTCTTCGTTGGTAATAATTCGAGGTCGCCCAGGTCTTGCACGGTCTTTAACGCTACCAGTTTCTTGAAATCTTTGTAAGGTTTTGAAACCGTCGTCCTGGAGATCGGTTCCCGGTTTGGATGAATTTCATTAAAAAGAGTCACTACTTGAGCACAACTTCGTTTTCTGTCGCCATAACCAACCATCATGAGAATTTCTATACGCTCAGTTTCGCTTAAATGTACCATTGTTAAACAAATTATTGCACATAAGTTTAATTTTTGGCGAATATGCAAGTGACGCATCGTCAATAACAGCATTTTCAAAGCTAACTTAGTTTTATTTTTCCAGAATTAAATTTTTGAATTTAATTTTTTTTTGCCTTTTAATAAAAATAAAGGTGGGCATGTGTTACATTACTGAATTCAGAAAAAAATGCTCTTTTTAAAAATATCAAATTTGACCACCAGTGCCATTTAAAAAAAATCAAGTTAGCCTTGTATTTTCAAAATAAATGATGGTAGAAAATTGAAAGAAATCTGAGATGATAGAATTTAAACACTTCTAACTGTATGCCAAGTTTCAACGAGCTCTGCTAAACCGTTCTGAAAATATTTAACTGTATCCATACTTTTTAGCGACCCTGTATATAATTCAACGCGACGGAACGCAACTTCAATTCCATCGATATAAAATTCACAGACCGACATTTTGTTCGATAATCTGTCATTGTAAGCATCGAGATCTAGGTCGATAAATTAGGTGTTTATTTCATTTGTGGGAAACGTTGATACAAATTTTGATTTAACAAACCATTTAATTTAAAATATTTATCAAATCATTAAACGATTCAATTTAAATTGATTTAAACAAAGTGCCCAAAAGAATTCGTGTAGATCCGGAGATAACGCTATCTACTACAAAATAGGGCGAATTAGTGATTAAAGAAATCGTCACATCGTTTATTTAATAATTATTTTTTAGATTTCATTTTTTTTTAAATAGATTGAATTAGTGCAATTTTCATTTAACAATAGTGAAGAGACAACTCAAGAAGTAACACACACTTCCAGTCGACGCTTTTTATGTGCTACCGTAAAAAGTGCCCTTGTTGTAAGAATGGCGACATTTCGTTATTTTAACACCAGATGTCTCGGTTTCCTTTTTTAATTTACACCGATCGTAAAAATAAGAAAAACGTGTTTTATGTATAAAATTTGTTTGGAATCACAACGTTAAAAAAGATTTCCATATCCAAACTATTTAAAGAATACTCTGCATGTGTTGCCCTTGAATCCAGAAAGTCATAGTACCTCCATTATATGAAAATCTTTCGTCTTTCTGTTTCAGAGCGCCTATCTGAGCATTTACTTGAAACTCCGCTACAGATTCGCCGGAGGCTTCGTCAGCAACGAAGAATTCAGCCAGAACTCCGCGCGACGTCAAACACGCGGTCGCAAACTGAAGCGCACCAACATGCTACTGATATCCATAGCGTTGGTGTTCTGCATCAGCTGGCTACCGCTGAACCTCTTCAATCTGATAGCGGACATCTATTCCTCGGAGGTATTCAGTCAGAAGACGGGCATAGTAATCTACGCCGTCTGTCACATGATGGGCATGTCCTCCGCCTGTTCGAATCCCGTATTGTACGGCTGGTTGAACGAGAACTTCTGGAAAGAGTTCAAAGACATCATGTGCATCTCTTCCGGATCGTCGGACAGCAATACTACCGGAAGGAAGACGTCGTTCAAGGCGGCCTCTCGCAAGGCCATCTTGACAAAGGAGACGCCGGATGTGTTGGTGGCTGCTGGTGAGTTTCACGCGGGTAATGCCAGTACCGAGATGACGAATTTGACTAGCTAGCTCGCGAGGAAGACGGCGAATAAGAATAACGAGAAAGCGATCGGAAAATCTTCGCTGTAAGGTGCTATGAGTGGGTACTGTGAGTAGTCAGACGGTGAAAGTGTATTAGTTTTCGAGAAATAGGAGTTAAAACAGTTTTATACCGTTCGTATTTTCTCCTCTAGTCGTTTTCTTTTGTTAATACTAATTTTATTGGAAATTCCAGGTAATATGACGTGAAATGGACGTCAATATAATGTGATATTGACGTCTATTACACGTCAATTCACGTCAGCATGTTACCTGGGATGTTTGTGTATGTAAAATCATGTAATTAATGTAAATATATGTATAATGAGAATTAAATATGCAATTAAAACGATTAATAGATGATAAAAGTTGAGGTTAAGTACGTCATACCGTTTCCTGAATTACTTAAAATATAATGGCCACGATTTGTACAAATAAATTCCACGTAAAATGTCGTTTTTAATTAATAAATAAATATAAATAGATGTCTTATATATGTATTATATATGTAGTTAATAAATTACGATAAGTGTTCTATAATATTGTATATTATAAATAAAACACACAAAAAAAATAGAAACAACGAACGATTTACTACGAAAATGAATTACTTTAGGAAACACGAACGAACGCGAAAAGTTCTTCTGGTGGCTCTTACATTTTTTTTTTTTTTCGGAGATTCGTGCAAGTATTGATTTACGTAAGTATGATGTCATGATTCCTTCTTTTAAATCGACAACTCTATTATTTTATTTGAGGTTTTGATCATTTGTTTTAAACAAATGACTAAAACAAATTGTTTAGTTATAAGAACAAAATATAGTTTTTTCTATTTTGCTATTTGCTATTCATAAAAACGCAATTGTAACACGCTTTTGCGTATCGAAAAGTGCTTCATTGTGATACGCCTTTTTTCATTTCTATAGGTTGGCTGTATTGAATACATTATGACAGAAAGCAAAATTGACGTTTAATGCATGTAAACTGTAAATACTTTAATCAAAAATTCTATACAAATTTAGTTTACATTGTTATTGTTATGAAACGTGGAATTACTGTATACATTTACACTGACGGAACAAGTATCTTGAGCATGTATTGTTATGCCAGGCAAATTCTTCGTAACAAAGTTTTGCTGAGTTATGTTATTGGCTTTAATGGTAGACTCTTGTGATTGAGAATCATTCGATGATATAACTCTAGAATGACCAGATGTACTTGGCCCTGATAAGTTGTGCGCTACAGCCACTTTACTTTTCATAGATGTTTCGATGTAACCCTCAGCTACCGCAGATGACTTCCATCCACCATGACGTTTTATAGTCAGCAAATCACTGCCTGCGTCTGCTAAGTGTGTAGCACTAGAACGTCTGAAGCAATGTCCAGTATAAAGCTCTGAATTGGGCAATTTTAGAAAATCAGCTATTAATTTAGGCATTTTGCCAATCGTATTAATTCAATCGGGCACGATATACAATAACCATTGCGATATGTAAGGAAGAATCTTGAATGATTAATTATTTTGGTCGCAGGGCGACATATTTTTAATTAAAGTAATCCATCTTTCATCCGTAATTGCAAAAAACTCTTACGATATTATTTTTTGTTTTAGGTACTGTCACCAAAATAATATCACTCTTAAATTCTAAATCATGTATGGACATATTTGTTAATTCATCTCGTCTACAGGCACCTGTGTAATCCATTATTAAAACGATCTAAAATTAAATCCATTACATAAAAATTACATTTTGCAAATAATATCGTACCTTTATTGCTAAATACAATGCGTCAGAACCTTCTTCTATAAATTTATTAATATCTTCAGTGCATAAAATTTTAGATTTCTTAGCCTCGTATCCTCAGAGAATCGTTTTAAATAGGCTTGTAATTTAATATATTTTGATATGTCTGTATTTTTATAAATGGAAAAGCAAGAACGAAGCATGGAATACCTAGACCATAAGGTAGAAGATTTCTTATTTTTACCTTGTAATTCAAAATATGCCAATAAAATGTTTTCAGATATTGTGTTGACATTATTCTGTACAGCCCATAGTTCAAATTGATGGTAGCATTGTTCATATACTGCTTTTGATTTTTTCGGTACTAAATTTATGACGGCGTTATCCGCAATTTCACGCAGTTGTGGTGGCGTACAAGATAAATTTGTCTCAGTATCACTCATTTTTTACAGTTTACAGAGACTATATTATGAAATATATTGTTTAAACAATTTAAATAGCCGAATTTGAATTTTGAATTCGTCAAATTGTCAATCGTATGTCAATGTGACCAACTTCATATAAAAATAAAACTCAACATTTTTAATGAGATTTTTATTAAGTATTTATTATCAATTTATAATGCAAAATAGAAAAAATAGTATAAAGGACTCGTTTCATAAGGCTTTTTGTCGCAATCGTTCATTAGAAAACGAGCCGCAGGCGAAACTTGAACTCGTGCGACAAAATCATGCCTTATGAAACTCGTACTTTAATATACTATTTTAGTGGGCAAATATTTTTTTTCTTATTTAACACCAAAAAGGGCATTTTAATAGTTGGTCCGTCCTTGAGCTCTCACCTGTCTCTATATCGTTTATTGAATTATTAAAATTCAACGTTTCGACGGTGGCTTTACTATCATCTTCAGGATAGCCCTAATAGTGGCTATAATTTCCCCATTTTATCTGTGAAAATCTGCAAGTCAGCTATCGGAACTGTAAAACAACAGCGTATGTAAAACCTAATAAACCCTGTTTCAAAAACAGTAAGATGAATTTTTGAACAATAAACCTCAAAGCCAAATTACAAACTCCCGGTGGCCAAATTAATTATTTTGTTTTACATACTGATAGAATATATTTCATTTTCTTTATTCTAAGAAAATTACATCAAACCAACCCAGATAACATGTAAGCTTACAACAAGCTTGTCACTTGCTTAACTTTGCATTGTCGAGACAAGCTTAACAGTAAAAGGTTAATGCAATGTTGTGACAAGGTTATTATATCATGGTACGGTGACGACGTGTATTTCCGGAGTGATTGATTTTTTTTTTGGTTTAACCGCTATTTCGCTATTGTGTCTTCGACCGCCATTGCTTGTTGTGTCGTATGCGTTTCAACTGTTTCAGTAAACGATAATTTAAAACATCTTTCATGGAAAGATGTTTTAAATTGCCTGGCTGGTAGTCGAGTGGCTTGCACGCTTGGCTATCAGTGCGGAGTCCGGGGTTCAAATCTCGCTCTGCTCAATTACGATAATCGGTTTTTTTTCGGAGTCGTAATGTTGATTAGGAGGGAGATTTGGCTCTGCGGGGCCCTGACAACCTAAAATATAGCTTAGGCGTTACCACCCCCTTTAAAAAAAAAAGTAAGTACTGCCTAATTTGCGAAACGTTTTGTGATCTAAAAACCAAGAAAAAGAAATTAATACCCAATTGGTATTTTGTTTTGGTTGTTGCAAGCTTTTATCAAGGTTTGTACAGGCTTTCTCTAACAATCATAACTATCAACATTGTCATTCTAACCTTGTCATATACTTTTACAGACAAGCTTATAAAAACCTTGTCCTGTGTCAACTAGCAACCTTGTCATAACCTTGCAGCAAGCTCACACCCTTGTCCATGACAAGCTTGCCGCCAAGCTTTTTTCCCTTGTCGGAACAACCTTAAAAAAAGCTTGTGTAAACCTTAAATTGTTATCTGGGAAGGATTAACTAGAAGTTTTAACTGTCTGGTAATTACGCTTGTAATGCATTTAACAGTTGAAATAAGTTCTCTAGATCATCGTTTTTATGAAAATAATAAAAAATAATTCTATTAAAGATGTTATCTGTCCCTTCCTCTATTAATTATGCACAAATGCTGTCAGAGTTAACTGCCTCTTTCTTCTTTAGTTGTTTTATTTCTACACACTCTAAAATACCTTTTCACATCACAACCTTCACTACACTGAATTAGTTCAAGGTTGCTCCTGATGTACAGCTGCGTACAGTGAAGTTTGTTTAAAGTGTATAATATCAGTGCCAAAGTTTTTGGTATTTATCTGACTTTGTGTGCGTAAATTAATAAAAAAATAACGCATTGAGATAATGGTGCATATCTTAAAAATATAAATTTTGTATTTGTTGTACAATTCAATATTATAATTTGACTATTCTTAATTTGCTTTTAATTTTTGCCTGAAGATGTTTTTATTTAGACGAAACCGGTCGCTTTAATTAAAAAGAATAATGTTTTATTGCTTATTTTATTTCTCCACGTGTAAGTTCCCCTGCGTGTTTATTGTCTTTTTTCCAAAAATCGATTCGTGCTTTCAACTGTGTCAATTGAAGATACGAGTGGATGAAGGTGCTATGTCGCATTTTAAAAACTGTCTCTTTTGCATGAATGAAGGTGTTTTGTACCCATCTTTCACATAGCACCATCGAAAATTCCAGAAATTCAAGAACACTCGAGTCCTATGAATGTATGAAGGGATTATGTTATACTACTTTTGAGAAAAATTACATAAAAAAAAACTTCATTTCTGAAAAAGTTTGATTTTGTAACATAACACCTTCATCCACTCGTGTCTTCAATTATTATTTAGTAATTACCGAGATGAATTGATATTGGGATTACGTGTTGTCGTTTCAAGATTGTTTGGAACTTTCCTAAATGAAAGAATTCAGTTTATCACTATCCAAAATCAGCGCGAGAAAGCAGTAAAATACGTCATCTAGTCTACCGGTTAGTAAAGGCGTCCCACAAGGTTGAATTTTGGGTCCAATTTAATTTTTATTATTTGTAAGTACAACTTGAATGTTATGTGTTCCGACAATACAACTCGTGTAGTATCTTGTAGCAGTATCAACCATATTTAAGTTAAATGCTGAAAACTTATGGCGTTCCCATTATAAAACAGATCTAGTTTTAAGCGGTTTTATTAAAGCTTTCAATTCGACCACTGACACGTATTTGTTAATATTGTTTGTAGATTTAAGTTATATGAATTGTCCGTATTAAATATAAAAAAAAAATGTAGGAAATTCCACAGAAGAACTTAGAACAATATATAATTTAGTTTTAGTGATTGATTCCTTGTCGTTTCTGCAATATTCTTGGTGGAAAAAATTCTTGACTTGCAAGGCATCGTAAGACTGAAGAGTCCACAGTACTTATGATGCACTGCGATCTGTTCCTCAAGACTGTTGTCACGCGATAAAAATTGTGATTATATCTAAGGAAACATTTGTATTATGTAGAAGAAGAAAAAAATAAGGTTTGAAAATAAATAACAGGAAATGATTCGAACTTAATTGTCTTTTAGTACTACCAAAACAAATATAATAAACAACAATCCCCAACTGCAGTCCCAGAAAAATGGTAAGTACCCTTTTGATACCTTCTTATGTATTTGATATATACTTACCCCAGCTTTGAAAGAATGCCACAAACTCTTCCTGCATAACTTATTCCTTTTCCTTGTGGATCCCAATAAAAACAAACTAAAATTCCAAGATTAAACAGATACAGCAATAATAGAAAATAAACCTCACGCTTTTACAGTACATCCATATTAAAATCGTCGGCACGAAATTATAAATTCCTCCGACACATTTTGACGTAGTACCTCTTAAAAGCGGCACGTATAGTAATAAAGGTACCGACGAAATATCGCCAAACATTAATATTCCTATCTTTTTAATTAAAAAATCCACCTAGAGATACGCTGCCTGAATAATGTTTAGTAAACTTCCGTCGTTTCAAGAGCGTCGAAGGATATTCTCAGGGGCTTAAGGTGCTCCCCTTAGGCACTTTCACCTGTACATCCTCGGCATGTACTCTCGAGTAATTCAGTTAAAGTTCTGTTCGGGTTCCTCGCGCGTAAGAAACGAAATGAATGCTATTAGCGAAGGGATAAGATGTCTTAAGGAATATCGAAGATAACCTTGGCTTTATTTGTTTTTCTCGATTGGAGCAAAATCGTAAGTAAATTTATGTTTAATGTTTTGATAGCATGCTTATAATCTTATCACAAATATATACAGGAAGACTGTTAACTTATACAGTTAACCAAAAGTGCCATCTGAAGAATTTTTCTTAGTAAACTAACACGTGAAAGCTAATAATAACAATAACTAAACTACAGTGTTTTCAAAATGAACCTACTTGTTAAAAACCACTAATACTAGTTCATAATTGTAATTTAAGAGATGATTTTTCCATAAATCAGAGCGTTTGATTGGAATCGGCGATTGTTTTGTTGTGTTAACAATGTGACTGTCATATTGATTGATGTTTTGTTGACATCTATCAAATAAGTGAGTTGTCTTGTTACTGAAAGTATAGTTATTTGTATCACTAGGCCAGAAACTACAGTTTTGCGAGAATGAGTACGGTTTGTGAATGAACAAGTGCGAATACTCGCAAAAGAGTTTCTGGCCGTGTGATACACAATGTTTTTTGGGCCGACAAATCTAAATTTTGAATTGAAATAGAAAAGAACACTAGGAAGTTTCGTGAAAGGACTCGAAAGGAGCCTACAGCAAAAGGAAGTTGCCCTTGCAGAATTTTTAGACATCGAGGGCGCCTTTGATAACAAATCAACGCCCTCGATCAACCGATCACTAATGGAACGGAACATTGACCACACGACTAGCAGATGGGTTGACTGCATGCTAAGAGGCAGAGTGGTCTATGCCCAATATGCTAGATAAAAATATCGCCGTGAGGACCACTAGAGGGTGTCCTCAAGGGGGAGTACTGTCACCACTTGCTTGGTCGTGGATGATCTCGTCAGATCATTAAACGACAAAGGAATATGGACGCAGGGGTACGCTGATGACATTGTCATCGTAGCTAGGGAGAAGTTCCCAGGCGTGGTGGCGGGCATCATGCGTAATGCACTGCGAATGGTGGAGGAATGGTGCCTTTCACAAGGACTCTCAGTTACTCCACAAAAAACAAAGTTGGTTGCCTTTACCAACATGAGGAGACTCAATGACCTAGGCGGCATTAGACTGGGCAGGAGTTACAATTAACCAAGGAAGTAAAGTATCTGGGTGTTACTCTTGATGCGAAACTGAGCTGGAAAAATCACTTAGTTAAAACAACGACCAGGGCCACGCAATTATTCTGGCGCTGCAGGAGAGTTGCTGGCAAAACCTGGGGATTAAAGCCAAAGGTGATCCATTGGCTATATACTGCCGTGATAAGACCAGCGATAACTTACGGGGCAGTAGTCTGGTGGAGGAGGACAGAAGTGTCCTCCGCAGCGAAGCTGCTAATCGCTATCCAGAGACAGGCATTGCTGGGTATCACTGGTGCAACTAACAGTACAGGGACCGCCTCTTTGGAGACCATTGTGGGCCTCCCCCCCGCTGGAACTCTATGTGAAAGCGGAGGCAATGAATGTGACCCTTAGACTGAAAGCCAACAACCTGTGGCATCCCAACTTCAGGGTGGGAGGACATACTTATACTACGGGCACGCTGCTGGACGGGCCATTGCTACAAATGTCCACGGACAGCATGGCACCTGAAATTATCTTCACTGAAAAGGTGAAAATCTCCATACCGAACAGAGACCAGGCACGTAGTGAGATCACTGCTAACGAAAACTGGTACACGGATGGATCCAAATCCAGTCAGGGGACAGGAGCCGGTATTTGTGGGCCCAGCCCTAATCAAAGGATATTCATAAGCCTGGGGAAACATACAACGGTCTTCCAGGCAGATGTATTCGCCCTTGCAGCCTGTGCAGAAATAATTGCAAAAGGGGGCTACATGAGGAGGAAAATTAATATAATGACTGACAGCCAGGCTGTCATTAAGGAGTCTCAAACCTGTAACTAGGTCAAAACTAGTTAGGACTGCAAACAATCCCTCAATGCACTGGCACGAGACAACACGGTGTCTCTGATTTGGGTGCAGGGACATGAGGATGTAAAAGGCAACGTAATAACCGATGAATTAGCCAAGGAGGGCTCTAAGAGACACTTCATTGGTCCAGAGCCCGTATGTGGGATTACTAAGGATTCCGCAAGAAGGGAGATCTGGACCTGGTTAGATAAAGAAATGGAGCTCGACTGAAGGTCAACTTCATACCAAAACGCTGATAGGGGATGGGGATGGTAGTTTCTCTGATAACCTACTCAAGCGCAGTAAGAAAGAAGTTAAAATAATTACTGGGTTGGTAACTGGACACTGTCCTCTGAAAAAGCATCTATACAACACAGGCCGTGTAAGCGAACCGTGGTGTAGAAGATGCGAACTACAGGAGGAAACGAGTTTACATGTAATCTGCACATGTGAGGAACTGAAGGTACTCAGGCAGAAATATTTCGGGAGAGATCTATTGGAGCCCTCGAAGGTCCTCAAGTTTCCACTGGGCAAGATACTGGGCTTTATAGAGAACACCAAGCTGCTCGAGTGGAAATAAGAGAATCAATAGGGATGGTACAATGAGCACCAAGCTCAAGTGCCCACCCTAACTTGAATGAATGAATGAATGAATGAACACTAGGAAGTTGACAGTACAAGTTGGCATACATGTTACATACCTTAGTATTTTGACGTTTCCGAAATAAATCTATTTTCCTTCTACTTTAATATCTATTTATCAATAATAAGTGCAATGAAAACACCAGTTCATCTTAGCATGGTTGCACAGTAGCTTAATGACAATATATTACACATCTGTCATGTGAATCTAGTGTGGCCAACCTTTAGTGGCATTTTTGCCTGCCTAGGCAGGAAAACAATAGTTTTCCTGCCGCTTTGAAGCACTGCAAAATGAGTGTTTCTGGACGAAGGCGCAAAAAATAAATTTTGAATATCAGATCATTGGAACACAAAGACATCGTTATACCAATGAAGAATATTGTGACATGTTAATCACTTGTGGCATGGCTATTTAAAATGCTGCCGCAGCAATAGAACTGTATTTGCATAGATTTCCTAGGCGAATAATTCCTGATTTCAATAATTTTTTCTTTTGAAAACCACAGGAATGAGTGGTCTTTTTGACGTTTCAAATATATTTTGACAGTTAGATGTATGTGTAGTTTGCACCTAGACTCTATAGTAAGTGAATTCAGACCCAAGGGAGATAATTAGTTATTTTTGTTTGTTAATGTAATTCAGGTAATCTCTTGTGTTAAAAAAAAAACTGGAATAAACGATTAAAGTCTGCGCAGGATTTCCGACAACAGTTTCCTAATCTGGCTGTTACTTACACACAACTCTTCAGTCATGTCCATGCTTGTATTGACAAATTTCGTGCAATTTGGGCAGTAACTCGTAAACCTGGCAGTGGTGCATCTAAAAAACGAACCGCAAATTGCGTAGAAAATATTCGACGTCGAATGGATAACTCACCGACAAAAATCAATTCCAAAGCTTTCTCAAGAAGTTCAGTTATCAGTGGGACATGCCATACCGTTATAAAAAAGGACTTAAATTTATTTCCGCATAAAATTCAAGTGGTTTATGAACTCACGCAGGTAGATTTTGATATGAGAACATATAGGTACTGTCAATGGTTTTTACAGAGCTGGCTACTTAGCCGGAGATCAGAATTTTTCTACAGCCTTTTGAAAATGCAAGAACGGTGTTACGGACAAAATTCCTATGAAAGATTCTCTATATGTTTTACAGTTATTTTAAATGAGTATTAAGTTAATTAAATTTGTTGAAATGACTAAAATTAACAAACATGACATTATGATATCGTTCTGTACCCTTTGACTCTAGGGTTGACGATTTATTTATATCTTTGGCAACTCGCTTTTGTTTTATGTAGACAGATACAACTTACAATCTGAAAAAGTGAAGTTAGATATAGATAAAAGTATTAAACCACAGTATATTACAGTAAGGACATGTTCGCAAAAATCCATTGTTCTTGGGTGGTCCGTTTTGAATGACCTTCAAGCCCAGCTGCCATTTTGTAAAGCTGTTGCCGGGAATTTTCAAACGTGTAGAATAATTTATATTTTAAAGGAAGTAGAAAAATAGATTAAAAAAAAATACACAAAATTATGCGTTCTTTATTCTGATTTTGCTGCAAATATTTATGAACAGTTTATAGTAATAAAAAACACGATTCCAGTAAAATAATGTTTGATTAAGTGATACATATATTTGCAAGTGTTTTACGATAATTATGTTCATATTCTTTCCTTTTTGTGAAATAAATCTTTGTTTATATTTTTATAGTGTAAAAGATTCATTCCAGGAATGAATATGTTGTGGTTCTTTCTCAAATAAATTAATAAAAATGCAACAGCATCGGTGGAAGGGACTTTCAAATTTCTGACACGAATACACAATAACTTTTGATTAGGGTTCAAGAGTTATGACTATTTGTTCTGTGCGATACAAAGATTATTCCTTTCTATTCGACTACTTCATTTCTAACATCTGACCCTGCACTGGTTTGTCAACAATAATGTCCGGAGGTGCACAAGTGGATAGAGTTCAGACGTAGACTATATAATATCGAATTGTCTATAATGTGAATAAATGCCATTAAAATTTATACCAGTATAATGCAGTTCAAACCAAAATCACATTATTTTAAAAAGTGAACATGTAATGAATTAGGTTAGTTACTGCGATAAATAGCAATCTAGCTTAAAATGTGTATCTAACAAATAAATTGATTTAATGTGACCTAGGAATCACTGCACAACGATAATAGTTCTTCTTATTCATGTACTTTCTTAATTCTTGTCGTGTCATATATATTAGATTCATTCGGAAATCCCAAGAAACTGTGGCAATCGTCAGCATCAAAATTTATCTTGCGAGAGTGACTGACACTACAACATGATACCCATTGGTGTCTTCTTTCACAAATAATTTGAGTTATTTCACTTAAAAGCTAACAATATAATATATAAGAAACTATGTAAATGTTATGGCGACTGGCCACCGATCTTACCTTTTACACAAGAATATCATAGTTTATTAAATGTTTTTAAAACTGTAGGGGTAATTCAAAACTAATAAAATACGTAAAATAAATAAATAAAACAAGTAAATCATATAGATTAAACGGAGGAGTAAACTAATTTGCGTAGATACGAACGTAAACAATAACAAACTGCTATTTTGGGAAGCTGTTGTTTGTGTGAAGTTAGGTTTAGAAATTTGGATCGCTATAACTCCTCTCTTGTCCTTACTCGGTGTACTCTGATTAAACTGACACCAAAATCAGTTCTTTGGCATTTTTTTTATATATTGTTTTTATACCATATGATCAAATATTTCTACTCTCTAGCAGGTCATAGAATATTTCTTCTTTAAACTTAAGTTTAAAAACTTATTCTGTGGCGTCTGGCGTCTGTCTGATACAGGTTATGTTATACCGTTGACAGACTAGGTTTTGTCGTTTTAAAAATAATAAATTTAATAATAAAAAACAGTGATGTACAATAAATGTTCAAAGTGAACTCCTTCGTTTTATTAAAAGCATATGATTGTATTGATATGTAAATGTCAATAAACCAATGCAGTACACATGACAGATATATTTTATTTGTCGCTGCCAACATGAAATTTTCGAATAAATAAAAGCATACTAGAGGGAAAATTTAATTGCTCATATTGTATATTTAATCGGTAGATTAAAGATTTTTCTTTTCTTGTTGCCTATTTGCCCTATGTCATTATTATTTGAGTTCCCTGACAATAATTCAATCTTTAAATGTCTATAGAGAGAACGATTCTCAAAGGCCTTCCATTCAATTGGTCGGGCACAATTCCTCGTATTGTAATTACTTTCTTCTGCGACAATCCACCAGGTCTGTGAGTACGAGTTAATGGCGTCTCAGTGACGACGCGTCCCTTTCATCTAACCACGGGAGAGGATGTGTGACGCCACAAAACCCTTGGCTATATTTTCTTTGAACCCTTTCAGAGTCGGTTCGTTCAAATAGTTTACAATCGTTCTGATCCTAATGGCGACCTCAGTCGTTTTCAGTTTATATTCGCTCGATAAAAGATAGCGGTGTTTTAATGCCAAACAAGTTCTAAACAATAAAAGTTCTTTCTACAGTGCAACCATAGTTGAATTTTATTTTGGTTTTAAAATGCAGAAAACCTTATGCTGATGTAACAGTACATAAGATGATTGTTGAAACGTAAACCGTTTGGAAAAAAATCATGCAAATCCGTAGATGTGATTTGTGCCATTTTTAATGAAAATTGAGAATACTCGAGGAATTAGGTCGTCTGTGAAACAAAAAAAAACAAATTATAACAGAATTTAATGTGAAATACAATAAGCTACTTATATACAGATGTTCCACTAAAAAAAATCTCAATATTTCTTACAAGTTTGCGGATCACCCACTGTAGGTACGTAAAAATATTTCTTTTTTATAAAATATGAATCTATTACAACAATATATATCTATTCCAATTATCAAGATAGGTTAGCAATTACTTAATACCTAAATATGAATACTAACATATTTATATATTGTTTTTAACTACACGTATACCGGCCACTTGTTTACATTTCTCCACCTAACTAACTAACTATTCAGGCGTTTTTGTAATTTTATATCGCGAAAACATAACACGACACAGAGCACATGAGCCATTTAAGCCAAAGTACCAGCACAGTCACGCACCAGGGAGCCACCAGTATTTGATCTGTACCTGTAGTTATGTTATCACGTATCCTTAAAATATACTGAGAAAAAAAATTTAATAATCATAAATAAAAATACAATTATCGTAAGTAAAAAGTTCAGCTGAATAAGGGATAAAAGCACAGATTACTTAGCACTAGTAAAAAAGAGATCCTAAACACTGATACTAACAAGAAGCAATCTAAGTTACTTACGGTCTCCTTCATACCGGTAACTTATGAAGTTACTTATGATAATTAAACTGAAGTAGTTAAGCCAAAGAATATATGTTGTTGAAGTAAGCAAGTTGCCCTTGTTAAGTAGTAGGTGTATTGCTGTGAGTGAACTATTCTACAATGACTATCATACCTTCATAATTAATACAGAGATTACTTGTGATAAGGAAAAAAAATAATTAATGCACGATATATAGAGAGGTAATGGTTTGCTATAAATGTACAATATACTTACATTAAATTTGTTGTTCAATTATAGGTAGTGTAGGAAACGAGGAAGTTTAATGAATATTTATTAAGTAGCTTACTGTGTACTCTGTGTGGATAACTGATAAAGTACAAAAAAAAAGTTCCACAAATCTTCGATTATTTATACAGCCGCAAATATAAGTACTGCGTACCGAGCAATGCGTAATTCAAAATTGTTTGCAAATAATTTTTAATTACTATTCAGTGTGCTGTAGCTTCGATTGCATTCATAATTGAAGATTAAATTCGCATTTATCTTGCTAAAGATGGCACATAATACTTATTAAGAAAAAAAAAGCAGTATTATTAGTAATAGTTTTATTTTGTATAGGACAAACACACTGACTACCTGCTATGAATGAAAGATATTGGTTTCACTTTAACAACAGTTTTTTTTTTAAACAATTTATACATAATGATTCATAAAATATATTCCTTAATAATGAAAAAAATGAACAAAGCAATAATAAAAGGTAAGGTAAATGGGGCCCCCTTGAAACGTTATTTAGTTATTGAAATTATTGAAATCTAAACAAAGGACAAAGAGAAATATGGCTTTGAAGTTACAACTAATAACAAACAAAGAAATAATATACCTAGGCGGTAAACTTGCGGTTTTTGTTGGTTCTTTACACCGGGCGTTGTCTCGGCGAGTTGATCCTCTGTCCGTGTACGTGGCGGTTATGTCCGGTGATCGCCTCGAAAACGGCTACTTCGTCGGGGTATCCCTAACTGCAGGTTGCACTTGGACTGTCACTCAGCTAGCGACGGCATCCACACTTTAACTTCACCAGCAGGCGTAGATATCATCACAATGATGGGGAATTCAAATATCCCACCACGTGGTTTAAAACTGCAATCTTGAAACATCCGATTGCTTATAGGCTCGGCTCTTCTTCTTTCGGTGGGATTCTTTATACGGATGGAGCCTTGAGTTAACCCACCCGGTATTTTTAATATATTTGCGTTCCAGCAGGTCTACAATGGCCGTACTCCTTGGCCACCCTTTTTCGACGACCTTTTCCCACGTCCGTAACTCTTACTTGACGCTAGCCCGCGCCTGCGCGCGTAGCAGTCTCGGGGACTATTTTATTACTCCGCCGCATTAGCTAATCAGGAATAGTAAAACAACCACGGGGTGGCAGCAAAACTCAAATAATCGTAGTTGTGGCAAGTTGTTATCTATTTAAGAAAATACATGAGTTTAATAGCGATCAGCATTGTTGTTACTTCCACTAAGCATGTGCTGTAGTTAGATACAGTGCCAGTAGTCATAAGTAATACGTTACTTGCTACAAATTTCTCAGGTACGCTGTGTAATAGCCGTTAGTAAAAGCATTATTTACAGTAACAACTTGCATTCAGGAAACTGGGTTTAGTTGCAGGTATTAATTAACGAGAATAGTTCCAAGTAAAACTTTATCTATTGTAAATATTTTTTTATCAAGTAAACACTTTAGTTAGCCCATTTTTCTCAGTGTAATTGAATTGTATTTTTTATCTCCATACAAAATAATTTGTTTAATAATGTTTTTAATTTTAGCTTAGAACTGTATCCAATTAAGGGTATTTTTACTTTTACATGTCCGCCTGTAGCAATTTTTCCAAATCGATCGTAAAATTTGTGATATATGACACTTTATTTATGAAAACTAAATTATTACAAATCATCCTAGCCCCGTGCTCCACCTGAAAAGGTACTACACGAGCTACCTATTCTAAGTACTATATGGGTCCATAACAATTGAATATGATCCTACTCTAACTAAATAACTTCCCTATGATTTTTAATAACAAAAATAATAATACAGTAGCCTCGCGACCATACGAATATTACTTTTGAAAATGATAAAAATGTAAAATGTGATTAGTTCACATAATCGCGAGTCTACTGTAAATCAGTCAGCTATCAGTTATTATTAAATGCGCCCATGGAACGACTTTCGTTATCTCCCAGCATTCGCCAAGGACACTGATATATATAATATACTTATATAAAATCAATGGCCACAGAGTAAGGGAAAACCATGGCAAAACCTTACTCTGGAGGTCTGGAAGAAGTCCCAGACCTTATTACTGATAGCCACAAATTATTATTATCCTTCTGGTGCCGAAGAAGCAGCCCCCACGTCTCCTCAAATTCCAACAGCCTTGCCGTTCTCGCGTAACTGCTCCCTTTTCAACGCATTCAGAAGTTGATAGGAAAGATGATGACCTAAAAAAACAAACAAAACAACAGCAGTAACCTATTCTAATACTTAATCGTAACTTAATCCTAATTATTCTAAAACAAGAGTTAATTAAATAAATATTTATAGTTTAACACCAATTCCGACCACTAAAGAGCATAAAATATTATTTATAAACGTCTACCCTACTAACTATCTAAATATCATGCCTAGCCTATCTAGTTCTTTAGCAACATTACTAAAAAATTCCCACCATTCGATCGACTCATTATCTCTAATATCTGTTTCGCGTCGCGGCCAATTTAACCCCCTAGCTAATGCCCTAACCTCCGTACGCGACCGCCACTCATCAGTGAGTGGACATTCAAATAAGACATGCCCCGCTGTATCTACCCCACCACACTCACAAAGCGAATCATTAACCCTACCAATTCTACATAAAAATGATTTAAAATTACCGTGACCTCTTATTAATTCTACCGCCTGATACGATAAATTAACCCTCATTTCCCTAAAACGTGTAACGCTACCGATAATTTCCTAGTCCACCTCCCCATCTAACCGGTATTATCATAGCCGATTGTACCTACATGAGCCCTAGTCCAAAAAAGTTTTATACCCCCCTGTGATATATGACAGGTAATGCATTTTCAATTTTGTATTCCTTAATTTTCAACTTTTTAATATTTTAATTTTTCGCCTTTTTTTTTTTAATTTTGCACACAGAATTAATTATCACAAACAGAGTTGGCAAATATAAATTTAACTCAATTTTTCCTATTTTACGTTTCCAAATTTTGATATTTTCACAACCTCAGACTTACACATTTTTATATTTGGGTATTTTCACGTTTTACCGGTAAAATAATCATAATTTTATAACCTAATACTTCAGTTTATGAACTCTTCCAAAGGTCAAACTTAAAAGAACAGTGTAAATATCGTTAAAACCCGTTTCATATTCCCTTTTTGCGTGTTCTAGATATTTAATATGAGAGAGAAAAAAAAATCCCTCACATCATAAAAAAAAAAATATATCGAAACCATATCATTTCCAGCATCCACCGCGGCGATCGTTAGCAGTTTTATTCGTCAGGGGGCGCCACCATCGTTACGAAAGCGGTTCAACGCTGTGTCAACGTTGCTGCACGCAAGAAAATGGAGAAAAGAAATAGAGATGAAACGTGAAAGATATACAATCGTATTTCGCGAGGACCAAAAGGGGGAGAGAGAGAGAGTTGTTTTCCGTTAAACAAGATCTCGTTACCTCTATTATTATGTTCGTCGCGTTGTCTCTCCGTATCCCCAGTTTAAATACCCAATTTATTTGTGTAGACACACAGGGCAGTTGCGTAAAGCATACAGCTTCTTAAGATCCTCGTGGATTTCGCCCGAATCTGCGCCGTATTATCCGATACGTGTCGTTATACCTAACAACTCTCGCTTCGTTATCACATCGCGTGACTAGATTTTCGGAAAGATAAATTTCACTGTTCGTTTACGGGATAGAATTCAGTTTAGACTGCAGTTTAATTTGAGATTGTTTAAATAGGGGATGATGTACCTTAGAAGCTATACGACACAATCTCGTATAATGAGAAAGGAGTGTAAAATGAATATATTTTAAGAGGGAGATTTTAATAACACGTTTTCATATCAGAGCGAAATCTGTGTTTACTTCGTTATTATTATTATTATGAAGATACTTACATCGCATACCCTTTTTAGATCTAGATATTTAAGAGGGTGTAAAATCCTCTTAACATAATGGTTTTCGTAGAAGATAATTTAGGGGCGTCTAAAACATAATTAATCAACGCAGGTGCGGCTGTTCTTAAAGAGCCATGGGGCCATGGCTTTCAGCCCGAAATAAAGCTTTTATTTTCTGTAAAAATACCGATAAATACACGTGCAGACACACACATAAATAGAGAACTAACGTTGCGATTCAGCGAGTCAGACGGCCGTCGAAGATTAGTTAAAGAAAGTGGAAATATATGTAGAGGGCCGTCGCATACAGACTTCGATTTAGATACTTTCCCGCAATAAAAATTGCGTTCAAGAATATTTAATATTTATTAATTATAGTTATAAAGTGTGGTATTATTTTAGGATGATATTGCAAATTAATAGCTATGGTATTTCAAATCAAAATGAACTAATAATAATAATAATAATAATAATAATAATAATCTTTATTTCCACTACACAGTACAAGTCGAAATAACGTCTAAACTAAGAAAAAGAAAATATTTGCTTATGCACCTACAGTATTTTAATATAAATATATACAATTAAACAAATTAAATTCAAGAAATTCAGAAACGCTGTATGGCTCAATATTACATATGTAAGAATACGTCATACGTTTAAACCTTACAAAGTTATTTTCTAATTTTATATTTGAAAAAACGAATACTATTGTAAAGTACACCTTTGGTGGATTTAGTCAGTCGATGTCGAGGAACATTATAATTTGTTTTATATCTTGGTTGTATGTATATGTTTTTTTCTTATCTCTAAATAAAGTTTTGTTTTAAAGTTAAACAAAAAGACATTCATGTATGTAAATACCATACAAAGTGATAAAGCCGCTAGATCTAAAACGATCGAAGTGATACGTTAAAATTCAGGCCTAGTATGCTCGCACGGCCCTTTCTGCAAATGAATATGTGTTCAGTTTCGGAGAGGATCCCCAGAGCAAGATACCATAACGGATTATCGAAGCACAGTATGAATGATATACTGCCTTCACAGTTGCATAATTGCAGACTCTACTTAATATTTTTAATGCGAAGCAAGCACCACCCAGTCTGCCACACACCTGTTCTATGTGGTGGGTCCATCTAAGTGTGTCATCTATATTGACTCCCAAGAAACGACAGGATTTTGTTAATTTTATTTTATCGTTATCAAGAATAATATCAACTGGAGTGTGTATAGTTTCATTGATTTTAAACAGTATACAATACGTTTTGTTTTCATTTATTTGTAAACCATTCTCTGTAAACAGAAATTACACAGAAATAAATGTAGATACAGAATATTTGCAAACACGCCTTTTTACTATGATATTCGCGCGAAAAGAATCTATAACATTCCCAGCTTTGTCGATGCCATCAAGCTTCGATTTCCTTTTATATGAAATCATGATGGTCCTGAAAACGATCGTTTTTTCGAGACGGGAAGAATTCAAATAAAATGTTCGAAGTGGCTTGCACTCCAAGCGGCGATTCAACACAAAAACTAACAGGCGGGTAATGGCTGAATGATAGTGGTATGTGGGGTGTATACTCGGACAACATTTAGGTTGGGCACAGGTGCGGCTCTAGCCCACGGCATTAATAAAATATTTTTTTTCTCGTTAATGCTTACAGATAGAAGACCCCCTGTGCATTAAGACTTTTTGATTGTATATGATTACAGCTGCTACATATTATTATATTTACCTCTATATCTGATACACCCTGTATTCCCAAGCAAATGGAAAGTAGCTTGACTTAATAATACAGATATGTCTGCGCCTGTGGAATAATTGATGAAATAACTTTAACAAGTTTGTATCTATTTGGTCTGCACCTACATAGCTGTACTTTTAATAGTGAATATATAGATGCTTACATCACAATCAACGGCTGTCAGACCAAAAGAAGGGCCAATATTATTAAATGTGGATCTCCAGTAGGATCCGTTATATCTCCTAAATCTGAGTCCGCTACTGAAATGTCATTAACAAACGCATCGACACTGAACCCATCAATTGAAACTGTTAGACTATATATATCGAATAATAATGCAAA
Organism: Protaetia brevitarsis; assembly: GCA_004143645.1. Classification (NCBI taxonomy): domain Eukaryota; kingdom Metazoa; phylum Arthropoda; class Insecta; order Coleoptera; family Scarabaeidae; genus Protaetia; species Protaetia brevitarsis. The sequence goes on along the minus strand of RXPK01001280.1, from coordinate 34,354 downwards.
ATATGAAAGACAGATACCTCTACAGGTACAACAATTCATCTTTTTCATTGCTATATCATAGCTCCTAATACACGACCTTACAGTTAACCTTCATAATATGATTAAAAGGGAAATGTTTATGATCCTAGGTTTAACGTAATTCTGAGCGACTTATAAATCATTATAACTTTTCCTAATTGGCATTAGAAGGGACTCTCGACTTTCCAAATACACCAGCACAAAACACTCCGAACTGTATTCAGATTAACCGTAGAAGCTATTTTACTACTAGTAAATTTACATGTTTTGTTAATGAGAACATAAATCCTATTATTAACGTAGTTTCTATATGCTTTCCATATTTTACAAGATCGGATTAAACATAACCTGCTTTGTATTTGTATTAACTGACATCCCTCTTTGGTAAAGGTTAACATATACCATGTGATTCAAAATGATTGTCGTAAGAAAAAAAACTGTTTTCCGGAAAAAATTATCTATACTTATTACCAATTTAATGAGCGAAATTAGCTACATACAAATTTCATACATTAAATGAATTTTCTTGACATTTAGCGACATTGGCGTGCGTGTTGTAGTATCTTTCGATTATTTATCTTATAATTTTTTTTCAAATCGTTTATATTTACATCTAATATCACCAACAATAGTATTTCTGAATACTGTAAGAAAATAAAGGAATTTATCTGTGGTAATAGCTCAACAAACAGGTAAAAAATCAATATTAACATTAAGTGAAATAGTTTATTACATTTTATAATTTTATAGGCTTATCATACACTTCAGCGCAATGAGCTGTTCAAAGAAAGTTACATTTCATCCCTATAAAGTTTCTACGGTACAGGAATTATTACCATTAGATCACGATAGGCGATTGGAATATTGTCATTGGTTTAATACAATTTAAGGGACGATGACTTGCTAAACAAATCATTTTTCTCGGATGAAGCCTGGTTTTATCTAACAGGCTATATCAATTTACAAAACTATTGTATCTGGTCTGCAGAAAATCCACACGAATTTCGAGAAACGCAATTGCATCCCGTAAAAGTTGGAGTTTGGTTAGCTATGTCCAGGCAACGAATAATAGAGCCAATTTTCTTGAGGAAACTGTCACAGCCCAACGTACCAACAGATGTTGGAATGTTTATTGCAGAGTTACAAAAAAAGAGCTTGAAGCAGGTTATTTCAGTACGATAATGCTCCAGCAACATACTGCTCGACAAAACTGCCAATATCTTCAACAGTTTTTTCTGACAGGTTCGTTAGAGCACAAAGATGGCCACCAATATCGCCTGATCTAACCCCATTAGATTACTTCATGTTCGGCTATCTAAAAAATAGGATCTATAGAAACCGCATGCATACCATAGAAGAACTGAGAGATGCAGTTTTGTCACTTAATTAGTATAATTAATTGTATGTTATAATTTAAAGTAATAAATAAATTTAGTTAAACACCAGTTAGTACTGAATTGTAAAATCATAATTTAGTAAAGTTAAATTAATTACATTTCATTTTTACAAGCAGAAACACCAATCCATAGTCGTTTATATAATGCGAGTTCAAATATAGGTTACGTTTTCCTTATTTATGACAGATCCGTTTTCTTTCTTGTGTTCCAACACTGACTTAGTTCAAACCTTCATTACAAACACGGGGCATATACCTACACCCTGTTACTATCTATAGGAGCGGATTTGACAATCATTTTGAAACTCTGTGTACGTACAGACAAAACCTCATTTTAACTTATGTTTAGGTACCTACATACCATTCGGAACTAATACATATCTCAAAATAATCAGCTGTTAAAGAATTCCCCGTGGTAATCAGAAAATGCACCAATCGCACCAATTTTAATTTCAAATCCTTTCGACACCCATAAACTATGATTACGAATCCGATCAGGACCGATAAATTACTCCACCGATTTGAATAATGTGGTTCCATAAATCAGATAATCAGTTCGATACCTCTGGTACAGGAAAACATTTCTAATTATTACCGGCATAAATCAGAACCGATGTAGAATCTATACGACGAACGTTTGAAACATCTTAAAAATATGAATTGAAAACGTGCCAGCCTACAAATCAATCGTCATTTACATGAAGTTTTTTTTTATTAGTGTTTTTAGTACATTTATAAAAGCGTTTATAATCATTTTTTTCACGGCATTTCGTTGGTTGGTGGTACTGGGTCAATAACTGTCAATAAAATTCGAGGTTATGGTTAAGTTAACTATCCATAAATATTATGTATATTATACAAAGATTTTTATTATTACGCAAGACGTTAAAAACTGTATTGATTAAATAGTTATTTGTATCACTGGGTCACTTTGTATATATATTTTTCTGCTTACTATGAGATTCAAAAAGATTGTCAAATCCGCTCCTATAGATAGTAACAGGGTGTAGGTATATGCCGCGTGTTTGTAATGAAGGTTTGAACTAAGTCAGTGTTGGAACATAAGAAAGTAAACGGATCTGTCATAAATAAGGAAAACGTAACCTATATTTGAACTCGCATTATATAAACGACTATGGATTGGTGTTTCCGCTTGTAAAAATGAAATGTAATTAAATTAACTTTACTAAATTATGATTTTATACTTCAGTACTAACTGGTGTTTAACTAAATTTATTTATTACTTTAAATTATAACATACAATTAGTATAATTATTAAGTGACAAAACTGCATCTCTCAGTTCTTCTATGGTATGCATGCGGTTTCTATAGATCCTATTTTTTAGATAGATAGAAGTAATCTAATGGGGTTAGATCAGGTGATCTTGGTGGCCATCTTTGTGCTCTAACGAACCTGTTAGCAAAAAACTGTTGAAGAATTGGCAGGTTTGTCGAGCAATATGTGCTGGAGCATTATCGTGCTGAAAATAACCTGCTTCAAGCTCATTTTTTGTAACTCTGCAATAAACAATTCCAACATCTGTTGGTAACGTTGGGCTGTTACAGTTTCTTCGAAGAAAAATTGGCCCTATTATTCGTTGCCTGGACATAGCTAACCAAACTCCAACTTTTAAGGATGCAATTGCGTTTCTTCGAAATTCGTGTGGAATTCTGCAGACCAGATACGATAGTTTTGTGAATTATATAGCCTGTTAGATAAAACCAGGCTTCATCCGAGAAAATGATTTGTTTGCAAGTCATCGTCCCTTAAATTGTTATTAAACCAATGACAATATTCCAATCGCCTATCGTGATCTAACGTAATAATCCTGTACCGTAAAAACTTTATAGGGATGAAAATGTACTTTTCTTTGACAGCTCGTTGCGCTGAAGTGTATGAAAGCCTATAAAATTATAAAATGTAATAAACTATTTCACTTAATGTTAATATTGATTTTTTACTTGTTTGTTGAGCTAATTACCACAGATAAATTCCCTTATTTTCTTACAGTATTCAGAAATACTATTGTTGGTGATATTAGATGTAAATATAAACGGTTTGAAAAAAATTATAAGATAAATAATCGAAAGATACTACAACACGAACGCCAATGTGGCTAAATGTCAAGAAAATTCATTTAATGTATGAAATTTGTATGTAGCTAACTTCGCTCATTAAATTGGTAATAAGTATAGATAAATTTTTCCGGAAAACAGTTTTTTTCTTACGACAATCATTTTGAATCTCATAGACTTAAAACGATAAATTCTAAATACAACGTGGCTTTTATTTTTTCTCTATAGGCCATAAATAACTTCATTATAATAAAAACACAAAAAAAAACGCAGAAATTGTCCAAAATGTCCATCAATTGTGTTGATACACACCTGAGTTCATCGCAATAAATTATGTGGATGTTTGTGGGGCATTTCCAGTATAATCGCTGTCATGGTAACATAACAATACTGCTATTAGGTACTTCAATAAATATAATGTACAACTAAAGACGTAAGTTTTAAATAACTGAGACTTTGTGCAGAAAGTTAAACTATCTAAATATATGCAACCACGATTACTGTAGGCATGGAAAGGCATAATTTTCAATCGCAGTAACTTTACTTGCAATTAGAATATCTAAGGTTATGTTAATTGTAGGAATGTAGCAAGTGTTCCAAGCAACTATAACTATATATTCTATGTGAATAATGAATGAACTTGCATATTAAGTTGCAACTTCATAATGCTTCTAACTCGCTCCTTATCATTCCTGTAATTAACGCTGAATCTAACATTATGTTTTAGGAGTTAACCTCAACGTCGTCAAAAGGCGTATAAGGGTTTCTTTTGTCAATTTTCTTTAGAGCTAATATAATTTAATGATTTCTTTCATTTAACTTTTATGTTTGTGATAAAAAAAAGTTTAAAGAAATTTGCACAATTAAAAAAGGTGTTACTTGCAACAGATACGATTAAATACTTTGGAGGGCTGCTTGCACTTATGACGACAACTTGTGCCAAATTATCATAAATATTATACAAGTCTACATATTTCTTTCTATATACGCGGACTGCTTGTACGTACTTGTACCTGGTCATACATATTGTTGGGTTATAATTATTGTTTTTTCTGTATATAAAACATTTGTAATTAATCAATACTGCTTATTAATATATCCATTCGAGATTCCAGAAAAAGCGAAGAATTGCGTATTACGGATTACCATTATATGACTTTGTTACCCACTTGGCAAAATTTAAATTTCCCACACTTAATCTTAGTAACTTCAACATTGAAACACGAAATTACTAATGGTTTTGTATTCGATTACTAGTTATTTTGATGTCTTTCTGTTGAAGTTACTAAAAATAATTGTGGGAAATTTAAATTTTGCCAAGTGGGTAGATTAATTGCCGAATTAATACAGCTAATGTGATCGATATGTTACTTGCGATAGAATTTACTATGTTGTCAGTTATAAAATGCCCAACACATAAAGAAACTTTAGTTTGACAGATTATTAAGTTTTGATTATATCATAGATAAGCTATGTTGGTTATGTTAAATGTTTTTTGTTACAATAGAAGTTTTATTTAATATTTCCATTCTATGTAGCGTGAACCGGCACTTCCTCAAAACATTATAAGCAATAATTACTCATTATAGATATTTAACCAGTAGATTGCAAATTGAAATGCAACTTTCATCTGTATTAAACGCAATAAAACAAAAATGGAATAGAGGTATCAGAAAATTCTGAAATAAATTTGAGCATTTAATAAGTGTAAATACTTTATTGAGGCAAATATTCAATACGGAAGCATATACTTAAAATATTTACTACTTATAACCAATGAAATAAGTAGATTGTGTTTTATATCACATATAATAATATATAATTTCATAACAATTAAACTTTTGTGACTAATCTGACGAGTCAACACTCTTCGCATCAACATAGATAAAAATTCACTGATGTCTTCCCGGTCAATAACCACAGGGTTAACCATTTCTGTATTTCCTCTTCCGTAGTCCGTAGGGTGTATTGTATTGTCACGCAAAGTTCCACTACATAGAAATAAGTTAGGTTTAAGACAAAGAACAAAGATGTGCTCAGAGATGACAATCGGATTGCCGGAACCTCGCCAGCGATGTGCGAGCATCGCACTGCACTGGTGAGGGGATTGGCGACGGGGTATTGGCATTCAGATTGTGATCTCCGTAGAGCGTGGTTGTATTAATAAATTTAGTGTGATAGTATATATGTATAAAGTGGTGTTTTGGTAATTAACAAGCCCCTGCTGCAGCGCCACGCTAAATACCTTTTTAATATTCTAGATTTATACAGGGTGTATCAAATAAAAAAGTAAATTTTGCTTGGGTGTTAACTACACGACATATAAAACACAAACCCACCGAAACCGGATTTCATCATTAAAGAATAAAAAAAAAAAAAAATTTACAGCCAAAAATTCTTTAGTCCGGGCCTGATGCAAGGAAACGTCATGTTAAGCACCCGCTAAACGTGGTATTATATATAAATACATTGCACTCATTTAGTATTATTCTTAATGGTATGCCGTAAGTTCATTTAACGTCATTCTGAATAAATAAAGGCCCTTGTAGAAATAGCAAAAATGAGGCATTTTAAATGTCTTCTTTTTATAAAATAAGCATTCCTTATTTGTTAAGAGCATTCTACGTAAGTCTACAAAGTATTATTTGTAATATCCTGATAAGACGTTTGAGATTCACCGGATATGCGACTTCAAGTAGTTACCAAAAACGTAAATATTTTTCTTTTGCTTTGTCGAGTCGAGAGTTAGTTGTTAATAAACGGTACCACATGAATCTGAGTTATTCTTTTGATTTATTTAATCAACAAATAACGCAATATGAATGAATCGAATTACACAGAAATAAATGTAGATACAGAAAATTTGCAAACGCCTTTTTACTATGATATCGCGTGAAAATGAATCTATACATTCCCGCGCTTTTGCCGATGCATCAAGCTTCGAATTTCTTTATATGAAATCATGATGGTCCTGAAAAGGATCGTTTTTTCGAGACGGGAAGAATTTAAATAAAATGTTCGAAGTGGCTTGCACTCCAAGCGGCGATCCACACAAAACTAACAGCGGTAATGGCTGAATGATAGTGTATGTGGGGTATACTCGGACAGCATTTAGGTTGGGCACAGGTGCGGCTCTAGCCACGGCATTTATAAATATTATTTTTCTCGTTAATGCTTACAGATAGACCCCCTGTGCATTAAGACTTTTTGATTGTATATGATTACAGCTGCTACATATTATTATATTTACCTCTATATCTGATACACCCTGTATATTAAAGAAGCGACTAACTGCTCAAACCCCCACCCTTTAGGCTAGGGCTTTGACAGTATTTTTCCAAGTATTTGGAGTAATCATGTTGAGAGCGTCTAACCAAACTGATTTCGCATTTTCAATTGTATATTTCCAACATGATCAGTGTTGTTGTATTTCTTTGCTATCCTCAAATGATATTGTATGGAATATGTAGGACTTTATGATATGTTTCACTTACTTTTTTACTAAATCAAGTAATTGAATTACACACAGCATTTCTGATAGCAGATTCAGCAAAAAACAATGACTATTGGCTTCCTCCATTGACGTTTTGGTATAGGACTACGTAATTCGTTTCTCTTTTTAACACCACTAGAAATTTTACTGACTGAAGCTAAGGATTTAGATGCTCGCTGAAAAGAATATATCATAATTAATTATATTGCCCATTTTTATGAGTAAAAAATAAATATTACCTCCCAGATAGCATTTAAAGGCAATAAAGATCCGTCACTGTCTGGCTTTTCCTCAAAATTTGCAACACATGACGCAATTAACGATTAGCATCGACTACGAAACGCTTTCGGCATATTGGGTTATTTATTAAAATATCTGTTTTGTAGAAATCGCGAGTGAAAGGTAGCAGAAACAAATAAAACTCGGAGGAAAATAGAATGAGACGCTATATACACTAACCTCAATGACAATTAATGTAAACAACACGCGTCATGGCAACGTACCCTTAGTTACAAACTAGTTACTTTAAGGCAGACAACCTATTAAGAATATTACTATGATGTATGATATTAATGCTGCGCATTAATGGGTAATTTCACTGCGTTATATCTGCTATTCTGAAAGTTCTGTCGATGACGTGCAACGATTCTTACGATGAAAATGGTTTAAAAAGTCTCGTTTACATACGCAGGTACATACACAGTGCGTACTTTTTGATATACGCTGTATATTCTAAGATGCTAATAGGTAATATAATAAGTATTATCGTGGCTATTATGTGAAACTTATTTTACCATTTAAACGCCAAAATGGAACAGCTAAACATACAGGTTATCGTACACAGATGTATTATGTACACATATACGTATTACTCGTGCAAGGAGAATTAATGGTTAATAATTTCTCTAATGACACACAATAATAATGTTTCGCTTGACGGACGTATATAAAAATAAATATTTGGTGTGTGTGTTTGCTACGATGATACCGTTAACGGTGGTACCATAAAAATAACTTTTCACCGTATAACGACAGATACTAACAATGACCTCGTCGCAAATTGGCTGGATGGCCGAATCTGTTAATCTCGCCGGCGATTAACGCCGAGATTTTGGGGGGAATTACCACGTATTACAACCGAATAAACGCTTTCAGAGTTCGGATAGTCGATTCTTTATGGTGTGTGTAATCCTATATGACACTTTACCGATGCCATGAAATCTAATTCTGTGAAATGTTCATTTTGTCTCCCTATGATTTTCTTATTTATTCGTTGTTAATTTTCGATAGGTAAGGTGAATAAATGATGAATGCATGTGTGCTTAATACTATGAGATTCAAAATGATCGTCGTAAGAAAAAAAACTGTTTTCCGGAAAAATTTATCTATACTTATTATCAATTTAATGAGCGAAGTTAGCTACATACAAATTTCATACATTAAATGAATTTTCTTGACATTTAGCGACATTGGCGTGCGTGTTGTAGTATCTTTCGATTATTTATCTTATAATTTTTTTCAAACCGTTTATTTACATCTATATCACCAACAATAGTATTTCTGAATACTGTAAGAAAATAAGGGAATTTATCTGTGGTAATTAGCTCAACAAAGAGGTAAAAAAATCAATATTAACATTAAGTAAAATAGTTTATTACATTTTATAATTTTATAGGCTTATCTTAGACTTCAACTTAACGAGCTGTCAAAAGAAAGTTACATTTTCATCCCTATAAAGTTTCTACCGTGCAGGAATTATAACCATTAGATTACGATAGGCTATTGGAATATTGTCATTGTTTAATGACAATTAAGGGACGATGACTTGCTAAACAAATCATTTTTCTCGGATGAAGCCTGGTTTTATCTAACAGGCTATATCAATTCACAAAACTATCGTATCTGTCTGCAGAAAACCACATGAATTTCGAGAAACGCAATTGCATCCCGTAAAAGTTGGAGTTTGGTTACCTATGTCCAGGCAACGAATAATAGGGCCAATTTTCTTCGAGGAAACTGTAACAGCCCAACGTTACCAACAGATGTTGGAATTGTTTATTGCAGAGTTACAAGAAAATGAGCTTGAAGCAGGTATTTTCAGCACCATAATTGTCCAGCACTACTGCTCGACAAACCTGCCAATATTTTCAACAGTTTTTTGCTAACAGGATCGTTAGTGCACAAAGATGGCTACCAAGATCGCCTGATCTAACCCCATTAGATTACTTCATGTTTGCTATCTAAAAAATAGGATCTATATAGAACCGCATGCATACCATAGAAGAACTGAGAGATGCAGTTTTGGCACTTAATAATTATACTAATTGTATGTTATATATAAAGTAATAAATAAATTTAGTTAAACACCAGTTAGTGTTGAATTGTAAAATCATAATTTAGTAAAGTTAAATTAATTACATTTCATTTTTACAAGCAGAAACACCAAGCCATAGTCATTTATATAATGCGAGTTCAAATATAGGTTACGTTTTCCTTATTTATGACAGATCCGTTTACTTTCTTATGTTCCAACACTGACTTAGTTCAACCTTATTACAAACACGCGGCAATACCTACACCCTGTACTATCTATAGGAGCGGAATTGACAATCATTTTGAATCTCTGCGTATAACCTAAATTGATTAAAATGGCATTCGAAAATAAAGAAGAATTTCAATATACTTCATTTACTATAACAGACGAGGTACGTCATTACTTGCAAATTCGGGTCATGCAATACCATATTATTAAAATAACCAACTAACATATAACTTATTCATGTTCAATTAAAGATACTATGTTGGTGCCTACTGCTTTTTAAATTGCATGCTTGTCACATCTCCCAATGTATTCCCACCAATTTGTTATTGCTGTCAACTGTCAAAGGGTATATTCTGCATTTGCATTAAAGTGTGGAATTTGCGTTTATACTTGGTATTATTATTAAAATAAGTAGTATTACAACTAATCATACCGAAACCATTGTGTAAACAATCGAAGGAGTTAATAGTTTCGTTAATTGTGTATTTCGACGCAGAACGCGAGATCAACGGGCCATTACCCCCGTTAACTTTCGTGCGAGGAGTATAAAATCCATATAGTTTTAATGTCATATTCTTTACAGTATTTCGTTTTTAGAGAGTAACGAGTGTTCTAAACATTCATGTTGCAAACATAAGCAAAATTTCATCCATGAGTAAACAAGAATTACATCCACTAACCCAAAACGAAAATGCATACGAAATAAATGTTGTAAAAATTATTATTCTACTCTTGTCAATGTGCTATTGGAAACACAATTTATGAAATGTACGAAAACAGTGAGTATATACAAATATTGTTTACAGAAGTGGTTCTTTCACATACATTTTTCAGACTAACATAACACATTAAACATTTTGAACAGTGCTCTTAAAGAAATAGTTTGTTGTGGTAGATATTATTTGTTCTTAAAGAAAAGGAATTTGTTATGAAACGATGGATGAAATAGGGCAGATCGGAGGATGCATATAATTCTATAAAGCGGATTGAATTAAATTAGTCTGGAAATTTGACGTACTTGGTGTACAACATATTGGAAACGAAATTCAGAAGTAGTAAATCAGAGAGATTGGTTTGGCCAGAGAAGAAACTTGCATACTAATCGTTACTGTGAATACTTTAAGCGATAATGGTCCCGATTAAATTTATTGTACTCACTTGTGTTTTTTTGTTATTTTTTTTCCAATGCTATCATGATTAACATACTTTAAATTCTGATTTTCAAAAAGAATCATCACTAATATTAACGGTAAATGTTATTTTTAAGAGTTTGTTTATGCACCTGTCAAAAGTGTTTGACAGTTAAATAACCTAACGGTTTGTTTACGTTTTGACCAACAGAAATTTGCAACACGGTCGTGACGTCATAGCAAACTGACTCACGTAGTACCTCGTCTGTTATAGTAAATGAACTATACTAAGAATGGGTTTATTCCATTGATCAATGCATGCAGGAGTTCCGGAAACAGTTTCCTTAATCCGGCAGTTACTTACGCACAGCTTTTAAGTCATATTCATATTTGTATTGACAAATTTCGTGCAACTGGCACAGTATAATTTGTAAACCTGGCAATGGTGCATCGAAAAAACGAACCGCAAATTGCATAAAGAATATTCGCCGTCGAATGGATAACGCACTTATAAAAAAATCAATTCCAAAGCTTTCTCAAGAAATTCAGTTGCCAGAGGGAATAGCGTTTTAAAAAAAAGTGCGTGCATGCACTGTGACCAACGATTAAAAAAAAAAAACGTGGCCTACTCCAATCAGGAAAGTATTTAAAAGCTCGGTATTTATAACAAATACCTATTATAATAATTATAAATGTTGATAGTGTAAAACGCACTGAAGACGGTGGCGTGCGTTTTTAAACCAGCACACTCGATTTCTATATATTTTTTTCCTTCTTTTTAACGTCCGCCAGTCAAACTTATCAATTCCAAATAGTTTATTAGAAACTGGTACGTCTGAAAGTGTTTGACCTACTATTGAAAATTATTGCCGTAAATTTATTTATTTTTTTCCTATTTTTGACTGCAAATCTAGGATGCTGCGATAAAAAAATAGTGAATTCTTAGCATGGAAATACATTTTAAAAGCTGCGAAAGAATTTGATTTACTTCAAATTGAATAATATTTATATTCAGGTCAGAAATAAACATTATTGTATGTTGTGAAGCGTCTATATTCTCATTCAAATGTATTTCAGATGTTTACTGTTTTAATAATAAAAGCATTTTATATTTTCTCAAATTTTATTTAATAAGAGCAATTATAATAAAATAATACTTTTAGCATCATCACCTTTTATTATTAACTTGATTAATCACACAAAAAAATAATTACTCAATTTGAATATAAATGCATCACATTGAATATAACATAATTTCCTAATATATAAGCAAGAAGATGATGTTTTTATATTGAGAATAAAATTTGTTCAGTTTTCCAAACCCGTTAATTTATTAGACGAAACAAACATTTTTTTAGTTCAAATGTAATCAATATACTAAAATCATTATGAACATATAATATTTTCACCACATAAATAATTATTTTAGATTTGAGTAAATAGATTTTCTCAACTAGAAACTATCATATTTGTGCCTTAATAACTTATGTACATTTGATAGAAGTATATAATAGTATTATTTAAAGTATTGCAATTATTTGCTTCCCAAATATAAGTATATATATTGAACTGATAATATTTACCTGCTTAATCCAAGCATTTCTACTATTCAAGGGTAATAATTACCCACTAATTTTGTGTCTGTAACACCAAAAAACCTCGGTAGGGGAAAATTAATAAATAAAGAAATATTATGTAATTAAATAAATTTACTGTCATACTTTAGTTTTACGATGTTTGGGAGAAGGTAGCGTATCGGGGTACTCCAAGAGTGCGCACGGGGTATTGATGCGTAGAGGTATAGATGTTATGCGTATCCGTCGTTGCGACCGGTGTTGTCGGGATACTTCCCACTCAATCCCTGGGCCTGGTATCTAGTCAGAGTTGGTTACTGATATAATTTCAATCAGTATAATAATTTGCTGGTATTACCTACTGAAAACTAATACATAACTGGTAAATACCTACATATATTTGCTAATGTACACACCTATCATGTTCATATATTCAATGGCCCTGACTCTAAGTATTATTTCAAAGTTTTTTTAACCAGTAATCCGTTAATACCTTCGAATATTTTAATATTTTAATAGTAGCATCTATGCATCAATCCCATTCCACCCCATTCTCTAAGTAGCTGTGAAACGGTTGAGGTATCCATTTAGATTTACTTACACTCACAACCAACAACACTGTTCGCTGGTCAATCAAAAACTGACGCCAAGTAAAGCGTATGTATATGCTAAACCCCCTTAAAAAAGAGGGAACCAATGACAGATAAGTTTTGGTGCAATAAATGGTGAGATAAAATTCGTTTCAAATGTTTCAATGTTATGGTAATTTCAATTTGATATTTCATGTTTTCAGTACAAAACATTTAATAATTTTATATAGTAATTCATTATACTAAACGTATAAGGGATTTTATTTTGAATCTACAGACTTTCTCACTATGATTGCATAGATTTATTCCTTACAACAATAACAATGTCATTGGAGGAATATACTTCAATGCAAATATTTATACTATTTGTTCAAGAGTATATTGTTTTTCAGAGAATTACTCTATGTTCTAACCAACAAGATTTATTATTTAAAATATATATTAAGTTTCGATTTCTGAATAAATAAAAATATTCAGATTGATAATAGATTTTTTGTGTGTACCTACCATTATAATTTAACATATAATTTATATTTTTTTTTGGGAAAAATCATGAAACATATCAATTAATATTTTAAAGAAAGCTATATCTTTTAATAACAGCAGTGTGGTTTTTGCAATGACCTTGGAAAAATTATGACGTCATGCATTTTTTTTTGCAAATGGCAGTGTAGTATTTTTGCTTCATTTTTGGGTGGACGCTGTCATTCTGTAAAAGCACATAAAAAATACTTATTCCTTACATAATTTTTTGAAAAACCTGACCAAATATTATTTCAAAATGTAAAAACTTTGTCATTGATCCCTATCCAAAACCTAAACCTACCTAATATCTCAGATGTGTTTTTGTATTGGCTGTAGTGGTACAATTAGAACGAGTAGAATAAAATTTATCGATCGAGTTTGGAATTTTTTAAAACATTAATTGTTGACATGACTAACAGCTTCTTGCGGGTTTCGGCGTGTGTCAAAACTTTCGCTCGACGTTTCGCTGTTCATACTGACAGCTTCTTCAGGATAACTGAACTGATTCTCCATGGTCCGACATTCTTCTTATATACGCCCCTGGTGCATCCAACCGTGTAGTTTCCGCTCCATTAACCGTGACGGTTCGTAGTAGGCTCTTCCACGTGTTGCTAAGGTGGTACCCTTCTTCTCTGTTAACGGTTTTATTCTTCTCTATTTCTATGGCTTCCTGATGAGTCTTTTCCCGTAGTTCTTGTGGTAGTATTACTTTACATTCTTGAAATCCATTTTGTGTCCGGTGTCGTACATGTGTTCTGCCACCGCTGATTGCTCGGTCCTTCTTAATCTGCGTCCCTCTCGTGTTCTTTTATTCTTATGTCGATGGCTCTTCCTGTTTGTCTTGTAGATACCTTCTGTGCGCCCCTTGGGTATCTTATCCTTTGCGGTCGTAGATACTGCTGATCGACGTTGCAGTCCCGAAGCGACTTGTACGTTACGTTTCTTCGAAATTCGGCCTACTTTTTACGGTGACTCCTGCTATGTAAGGTAAACACGCCATCCCTCTTCGTGGTTCTGTAGTTGTCTCCAGTGTCGTCTTCTTCTTAGTGGCTCTCCTTACGTCGATGTCAGTGTAACCATTCTTCTTTAGTGCTTTCTCCAAATGTATATTTTTTCACTGGTAAGATGTTGTTCGTCACTGATGGTTTCGACTCTGCATAGCAATGTTTGTATTATGTCTTCTTCTGCATCGGATGATGGTGAGATCTTGCATGCAGAATATCTATCGTGTGCGTCTCTTTCTAAATACTGCGTGCTGTAGCATTCCCTCTTTTGTTTTCTTAACCATAACATCCAGGAAAGGGAGATTTCCATTTTGTTCTTTCTCCATGGTAAACTTGATGCTGGGTACTGTGAGTTTATGTGTCCCAAGAACTGTTGTAGTTTTCTTCTCCGTTGCCATATTACAAAAGTATCGTCGACATATCGCAGCCACACTTGGTTCATATCCGCTGAACTTAGGGCTCTTCTTCAAATGCTTCCATAAACAAGTTGCTATTACTGTGATAAAGGGCTTCCCTTGCTGTTCCGTTCTTCTGCTCGTAGTATTTTCCTTCATACAAAAAGTATGTCGTGGAATAAGCACATTTCACTAATTCAATGATGTCTTCTTGTATCCAAGTTCTGGAATAAGGCCAGTGCGTCCTCGTGGTATGTTAGTGAATAGCGATATAATGTCGAAACTTACTAAAATGTTTTGTAGTTCAGTCTTTAGCGTAGACAGAATTATCCACGAATGTTTCGAATTTCTCACATACGTGCAGTTTGTCCGTATATGCTTTAGTAAGTTAGCTAAATATTCGACAAATCGTTAGGTCAGTGATCCAATGTTGCTTACAATCGGCCTTAATGGCATTCCTTCTTTATGTATTTTACCTTACATAGCAGGATTCACCGGAAAAAGTAGCCGAATTTTGAGAAACGTAATCGTAAGTACAAGTACGCTTCGGGACTGCAACGTCGATCCATCAGTATCTACCGACCGCAAAGGATAAGATACCCAAGGGGCGCACAGAAGGTATCTACAAGATAACATGCCAATGCGTGCCAGTGCTACGTCGGACAAACAGGAAGAGCCATCGACATAGAAATAAAAGACACGAGAGGGACGCAAGATTAAGAAGGACCGACGATCAGCGGTGCAGACACATGCACGACACCGGACACAAAAATGGATTTCAAAGATGTAAAAGTAATATAACTACCACCAGAACTACGGAAAAGACTCATCAGGGACCATAAGAAATAGAGAAAAATAAAACCTGTTAACAGAGCAGAGGGTACCACTTTAGCAAACCACGTGGAAGAGCTACTACGAACCGTCGTCACGGTCAATGGAGCGAAACATACCGGTTGGATGCACCAGGGGCGATATATAAGAGAATGCGGACATGGAAGAATCAGTTCAGTTATCCTGAAGACAGCTGTCATAATGAACAGCGAAACGTCGAGCGAAAGTTTGACACACGGCGAAACTCGCAGAAGCTGTTAGTTATGATTATTATAGCTACAAAAAAATGTTAAAAATTTCATCACCATTATTTAGTTATATAGAGAAAATTGCTCCTTTATTTTGTGTTTTCAAAATTCTAAATTTGCAGAAACATATATACGTACTGCTGTGAACTGAATGTCCAAGCATATAAGTAAAGAGAAATTAAAAATGACAAAATTAATTTAGCTAGCTCAGCAAAAATGAAATTAAAAGGGCGCCAGAGATTCTTAAAATCTCAGAGTAATTTTTTTAAAAATTAATAGTGGCGTGCAAAATACTTTCTTTAAAATCCCCAAAAATTGAAATGGCAGATTCAGAAATAAAAGAACTATTTAAGGTGATATTTACAATCATTTAATTTATTTTAAAAAAAAAAGAAAAAAAAACATTTGAAACAATTTACAGGAAAAATAAAAACCGTGAATATAAGATTCTGGCATAAAACAAACCTGCATAAGATTCTACAATTTAAAAAGGACAATGCAAATCCTTTAGCAAACAAAAATGGAAGATTTGTTCCAGAAGATAAATCTCAATCCCACAAAAAATATCCACGCGTCACGAAATTTTAAACCCAAACTAAATTTTCAGGTGGAGAAACAAATATAATTTAAATTGAAATTTAATTTTACAGCACAAAGCTTCACTTCACCTTACCCGTGGTGATTAACAATGCAATACAAATCAGCAAAAAGAAAACGGAAAAATTTAACCCTTTTTAAACTAAAAACACGAAATCTTCTAGAACATTTTACAATAATTACTGATCTAATATCCAAAATGCGTACACAATTAAACAAAACAGCAATAATTAAATAAAGAGTTCTTTGATGGATGAATTAATATCAAAATACCCGAACAAAGATTTAAAATAAAATGAAATTACCTACATGGTAGCAAACAAAAATGAAAAACATGTACTTACACGGCCTCCATCACTCAAAGAACTCCGGGCCTCCAAGGGATAACATCGTACATATAACAAATTTACAATTTCGTGCGATGAACGCACAGCGCAACGCAAAGGAAAAACTAGCATATAAACTATATACAGGAGTACGCAAAATGTACAAATAAATGAAATTTACTATACACAACTGACCAAATAAAATGATACTAACAATTAAAAGAATAGTGGAAACTCTAATATTGTTTTGACAAGGCTGATTTGGAATAAATAAAAATACACATTTAAATTTCCGAAACCCGGGGTGCCATTCCACAGCAGTACCTATCTTACACTTTATAAAATGTAAATTTTGTAAATATGGTAATGTTACAACTAAATATTACCTCAACATTTCTGACAACAAAGTTTTTGTTTTTGCAACATAGTTTTAAAATATTTTTCCTGATTACATTGAAATGTTACTGTAATGGCTTGCAATATTTCTATCATTATTTAATGTTGCTACAAAATTTCAGTAACATGTTTTTGTTTAACATCGCTGTCTAGTAAATAATGTAATATTACTGGGATATCTGCAACATTACTTGCCAAGTGGGATGCTTTATGATTTTTCTCGAAATTGTTATTTGGATGTTTCCAGACTTTTCGGATGCACTGTATATAATTTTTACTTTTTTCCAGAAGTTAATTGTTGAGATTTTTGAAGAAAGTACATAAAAAAAAATATTTGTTTCGATATGATAAAAGTTGCTCTAAACAACAACCTTTTCCCCCTTCATCATTTCGGCAGCAAATACTCCATTCGGGCATGCAAATATTTGTCGACGACGAAATTAATATTTAATCGAACCGCAGGGAATTTTGTCGAGGGCGGCATTCGAGTAACGCAACGTGGAATAGGGGCGTACAATCATCACGGAGGATAATTGTTCAATCTGCGGTTGCCCAATGGGATGCGCCAATTACATGAATATTTAAATTGTTTCGAGCAACTTTGGACATAATTGTTGCGCGTTGCGGATTAACTAACCTCAGCCTGTTGCCTACCGTGTTTTATAAACATTCGGTTATAATGAATTCGGGGAAAGTTAGAGAGCACGTTTCTTTTCACGTGACGAGAAGCAATTTCCCCGTATTAAATAGATCCCCAGACGGTTATTATTTTAATAAAAGGATCATCAACAGTGTTGTTGATGTTTTGGTAGGGGCTTGGTATTTGAAATCTAGGGTGTCGAGAAAGCAAAGCGAAAGTTTGTAAATTGGCAAAGTTCTAATCCTGTGAATTTTGATTTTCTACTTTTAATAGCAAACGCCATGGACGAGCAAACATGCTGAAAAAAATATTCTGGAGGGTAAGTTCCTATTTTTCTACCGATCTAATCATAAAACGAACAGATGATGCTCCATTGCACTATAGAAATGCATGTTTTTATAGTATGCAATAACCCTAATCTAAAAAAAGCTTTAAGATAACATGTAAGAAGTATTATCGAGAGAGACAACTTTTAACGCAAAAAAAAAAATGACTCAATCACACTCACAAAGGGCTGCCCCCTTAAAAATCTTAAATGAAAAGGGATATCGAGTAATACATCATTTGAATCTACACATTTGACGTTTAATGTTTTAAAATAGATCGATTCGTTTTCAAAATTCTTTTCTACACTGAACCAAAAATGAGGAATATTTCATTAAAATTGGTCCAAAGACCCAAGAAACCAAGTTTTGTATCAAGTACATCACTGCGATGTAGATATGTACATATCGCAAGCCTGGTGATATGCTCAGTACCGTGCTTGCGCCTTACATGTTGAGACTTATGTCCGCAACAAGTACACATTCTGAGCATATACTAGCGATATTGAATAGGTATATGCTGGCGATATCAACGTTACATCGACACGATGACTCGGTTTCCGGGTTGAAACCGTGTCCTGCAAATACCTGTGACCGACGTTTCGTCCTCACTTGAATGAGACATTTTTAGGTATTGCTACTAATGTTGCTGTACAGCTGAAACTGTAGTTTAACCGCAACATAAGTAGCAGCTTCAAAGATATCTCATACGAGCGAGAACAATACGTCGGCCAGAAGCAGTTGCAGAACACAGTTTCAACCTAAAACCAAAAAAAAATGTATAGAAAATAACACAAGTTATATGAAACTAGTTTTTAATGATATAAGTTAAAAACACATACATACATAATTTTTGTATACCGTTTCTCGTTCATCGTTGTTCAGAAAGCCTGAGCTATTCTGCAGCTACACATTCAAATTCCATTTTGGTTATTAATTATATGATATTCGAATACCATAATTTAAAAATATATTTGGATAAAATGGAGATATGTTCGAAGGTATAAAAAAATTTTGTCCACACTGACGACGTTGGCATTGATGGCCGAGGAGCGAAGGATCACATTATGAGATGTCTTGCGAAGATGTACTCAGATACCATATCCATTAGCTGTTGATGGCTAGGACTGAGGAATAATTGTAGGGTTTGTGATTTACTGCCAATCGGTGTTCCAAATAGTATGTAGCATTTTTCTTCTTAATATTTCAAATTCTTACTTCTTCACAATACCCATCCTATTTTATTTTAAGTTCGTTTTAAACTTCTAATTTGACTTCAGTAACCGTTTGTAGTATGTGTTACAAAACCTTAACGGTCTCGGAAAATTAAAAGGCCATTGTATTAACCAATAAAGTACTGGAATTTATGATCTAAAAAGTAAGAATATGTAGTATATTTACATATACCTAGCAAATACCAATAAAATTTAACCTAGCAACTGATATAATGAGTTAAAATTTTTACAAGAACAAAAACAGCTTAACCTACAAAATTAACTGTGTTAATCACTTACCTTCCATGAACAGCACAAAATTGAAATTTTGGCAATACCCTTGGAAGTTATCACTAGATATATTCGATGCACACAAGCTGATACACGTTGTTGTACATATTCTAGACTTAGACGATATAGACAAGAATTTGAAGAAGGTGCAGAGCGGGCTTTGGGGTGTATGAAATCTCTAGTGACGCCACATTTCGATAAAAAAATATGTACCATACGCAGAATTGTTACATAGTTTATGTTCTCTGATGTTTTATATCAGCTACATAACAGGCATATAAATAATAGATATCGTATTCATATATCTGTCTTACATCCTTAGCATGTTAATATGTTATATACCAGATACATAGAATTGTTATATAGTTTGTGTTCTGTATCAGGTACATCACAGGCATATAAATAATAGATATCGTATTCATATATCTGTCTTACATTCCTACCATGATAATATTTTATATACCAGATACATAGAATGGTTATATAGTTTGTGTTCTGTATCAGGTACTTCACAGGCATATAAATAATAGATATCGTATTCATATATCTGTCTTACATCCTCACCATGTTAATATGTTATATACCAGATACATAGAATTGTTATATAGTTTGTGTTCTGTATCAGGTACATCACAGGCATATAAATAATAGATATCGTATTCATATATCTGTCTTACATTCCTACCATGATAATATTTTATATACCAGATACATAGAATGGTTATATAGTTTGTGTTCTGTATCAGGTACTTCACAGGCATATAAATAATAGATATCGTATTCATATATCAGTCATACATCCTCACCATATTAATATATAATATGTTATATACCAGATACATAGAATTGTTATATAGTTTGTGTTCTGTATCAGGTACATCGCAGGCATATAAAAAATAGAATATCGCTTTTACATCTCCATTTTACATGTCCTGTACGTCAATATATAAAATCGATGCAGCCAGTACATCTGCATCACGAATGGTTTCCTGGGGAAAGAGTTCATCGAATCAATGAAAAGATTTTTATTAAATGACGACAGAATTTATTGTGTAATAAATCATTTATTCTATTAATGAAACCAAAATCGTAACACCTTCCATTAAGATATGCTATTTGTTCATTCTTGCAATAAATTGCAAACCATTAACTAACGAAGAAGGTGCCGTTTAATGCTTTATTGCGCTTATATCGTGAATAATTATATTATTTATATTATTATTAAAATTATTTATTGAACTTATGAAAATATAGTTACCATAACAATGATTTAGTTATACTAATGAAAATATTTTACTAACTATTTTAAGAGTATCGGAACAAAACCCGTGATTTCACCAAGATAATATACAGGGTGAGTTCTTTTTTTTTTAACCATAGGATATACCCATTGGGCTAACTGAAGAAACATTTGCATGTTTATAAGTCTAATCCAGATATGCTTTTATCAATTTAAGGAAATATCCATAGGTTACCAGATATTTGCAAGAAATAAAAATTCACTAAAACCTTTTCATTGCTTTAACTTTTTCATTTGTAAAGATAGAAAAAAATTGAATACTGTTTTTAGCGAATTTAATGTTAAACAACGACATCCTTCTTGAAATTTTCATTTTGTTTAGCATTTTTTAATTAGGAAGCAAAATCTACATTTTTTTGTGGACATCATAGTTAACTGTTGTCTATCTTTCTCCGAATTAACCCAATACCTATCTCTTATGGTTTTCGAGATAGAAAAAAAAGACTCGCCCTGTATATTGATAAACACTTTATAGGCGCAATATAACCTATATCAGTCCACTTTCGACACGGCGTTCATTATCGTCTTCAACAATCTTTAATGCAGAAAATGTTCTACAAAATTTTCTCAATCCCGTATTTTTATGTAAGTCCTGAGTATGTTGATGCAGATAGAAATTGAGTACAATAAAGAGATACCCGTTTTTACTTGACTTACACATCATATATACCTACGACAATTTACATTCCCTCGAGAAAATATTTTCATATACTGCCAAATATTGAAGTTTCACATCATCATTCATCGACTTGCATGCGTATATAAACTTATTTTATGTTTTTGTGCGATATCTCTGAATAGAATAACATCCTTTCCATTTTACGAGGACAAAAAGCGGACATTCCTGGTCGGGACACTTCGAAAAATGCAGGCATCCCACTCAGACCATCTAACAGTAATAGAATCGTTGACAGCAACATGAAACCCTGTGTATATCTGCTACTGTCAACAATATCCAAATTGTGTTTCGATGACGTACATGACAAGGAGTTGTATAAGAAAGATTGCAGATTATTTGATTTCGAAATGGAATTATTTTCTTGTAAGATTTTCATAACAAGATTTATAATATATACGAAAAATAAATTACTTTAGCATAAAAAATGTTCCCAGTAAATCAAATTCAAATTTCCCTCAATTATTTTCAGTAACTTCAACATTAAAGCATGAAGTTACCTACGATTTTGTATTACATTAACAGTAAGTTATTTGAATACCTTTAAGTTGAAGTTACTAAAAATAATTGCGGGAAATTTAAATTTGGTTTACTGGGTTGTGTTATTAACAATTTAACGAACAGTTATTGAATGATCGGCTTTTTGTACTCTTCAGGATTTTTATTGACGTTGGGATTTTTCTTGAGGCAATACAGGTATTATATTGACGCGGAATTTCAATTACCTGCATATGCAACATATGCTGTGCTATTAATATTTAGCAAACATGTAAAAATATAAAAAGAAGAGTGCTCTACGTTGAAAGGTGTTGATAACACGTGCTCTGTTAGCTTTCAATCATATCTTTTTCCGTTGGCTTTGATAAACACGGTTGTAGACATATGATCAATAGTTATTATGGAGAAAAAAATACTTTGTCACAATAGGGAAGTGTGTATATAATTATAATAGCTGCACTTATGTATCATAAGTATATACGGGGTGTTTAGAACTGCACGTAGCGACGTTCTTTTTCGTGTTGTTAAATGCATAGCCGTTTATCTTATTGGAAAATCTTTTTGCCCTGTTTCTGTAGGAAGTCTTGAAAATTTCTTATTTAATTCTGCTTGCCAACAGAAACAGAAACATGAAGTAGCGTAGTATTTAGAAGATAAGTTTTTCGTAAATAATACTCCTTTCGTATCACACCCTCGTTTCTAACATATTTTCATTGAAAATACATAAATATGATAACATAATAAGTTAATACAGTATTCAAGAAGCTGCTTGTTGAAGTTTATTATTTAGCAAATTAAATTCTAATTATTAATCAAAAATCAAGCGATTAGTGAATTTATTTGCTTAATTGAAAAAACTATAATTCTATAGCTTGATGCAAAAAGAGCCAATGCTATGTTTTTGTGGTTTTGGGTTCTATGTCTTATGTTGCTACAAATTTGAACAAATTCTGTGCCAGCTGATTATCTCAAAATCACTTGGATTTTGATATTGGCCCTTCTTGCACCAATTTACTGTCTTTTACAAGAATGTTTAAAATGTACCAGATTAAAGAAGTTTGAAATAAATTGTAATTATACTAACATAAAAAAACTCACGTGGAAGTATTACATTTTTTAATGACAGTTAAATGATTTTTGTTAATATCGTTAACAACATCATGTTGTTTTGTCAAAATTATTAAATAACATATTAAAAATTTTTGTAAAAGACAATTACAGGTAAACATACTTTGCCGTGGAGATCTGGAGTTTAGAAAAAATGAGATAGACAATCCAGAACTGCTTTTATGACAGATTTATAGAAAATGTCAGCAGAGTGGCATGACAGCCAAGCAAAATAATTGATATTTTGAATATTAACAGAGATATTACACTTTCTATGCTTTAGGATTATGTCATCACCTTCATAAAGCTATACACAGAGATTCAAAATGATTGTCAAATCCGCTCCTATAGATAGTAACAGGGTGTAGGTATATGCCGCGTGTTTGTAACGAAGGTTTGAACTAAGTCAGTGTTGGAACATAAGAAAGTAAACGGATCTGTCATAAATAAGGAAAACGTAACCTATATTTGAACTCGCATTATATAAACGACTATGGATTGGTGTTTCTGCTTGTAAAAATGAAATGTAATTAATTTAACTTTACTAAATTAAGATTTTATAATTCAGTACTAACTGGTGTTTAACTAATTTATTTATTACTTTAAATTATAACATACAATTAGTATAATTATTAAGTGACAAAACTGCATCTCTCAGTTCTTTCTATGTATGCATGCGGTTTCTATAGATCCTATTTTTAGATAGCCCAAAATGAAGTATACTAATGGGGTTTAATCAGGCAAAACTGTTGAAGATATTGGCAGGTTTGTCGAGCAGTATGTGCTGGAGCATTATCGTGCTGAAAATAACCTGCTTCAAGCTCATTTTTTTGTAACTCTGCAATAAACAATTCCAACATCTGTTGGTAACGTTGGCTGTTACAGTTTCCTCGAAGAAAATTGGCCTTATTATTCGTTGCCTGGACATAGCAACCAAACTCCAACTTTACGGATGCAATGCGTTTCTCGAAATTCGGTGATTTTCTGCAGTGCCACCTGCAGTTAGGGGATACCCCGACGAAGTAGCCATTTTCGAAGCGATCACCGGGACATAACTGCCACGGTACGCCAACAAGAGGATCAACTCGCCGAGGCACGCCAGTGCAAAGAATCAACAGAAACCGCAAGTTTACCGCCTAGGTATATTATTTTCTTTGTTTGTTATTAGTTTGTAACTTCAAAACATATTTCTCTTTGTCCTTTGTTTAGATTTCAATAATTCAATAACTAAATAACGTTTTCAAGGCGGCCCCATTTACCTATTTTTATTATTGCTTTGTTCATTTTTTCATTATTAAGGAATATATTTTACCATCATTACGTAGTTGTAAATTGTTTTAAAAAAAAACTATTGTTAAAGTGAAACCAATATCTTTCATTCATATTAGGTAGTCACTGTGTTTGTCCTATAAAAAATAAAACTATTTCTAATAATACTGCTTTTTTTTTCTTAAGTAATAAGTATTATGTACCATCTTTAGCAAAATAAATGCGAATTCAATCTTCAATTATTAATGCAATCGAAGCTACAGCACACTGAATAGTAATTAAAAATTATTTGCAAAACATTTTGAATTACGCATTGCTCGGTACGCAGTACTTATAGTTGCGGTTGCATAAATAATCGAAGATTTGCGGAACTTTTTTTTTTGTACTTTATCAGTTATTCACACAGAGTACACAGTAAACTACTTAATAAATATTCACTAAACTTCCTCGTTTCCTGCACTACCTATAAGTTGAACAACAAAATTAAGGTATGTATATTGCATATTTATAGCAAACCATTACCTTCTACATATCAGGTATTTGGTGAACGTGCATTAATGATACTCTTTCCTTATCACAAGTAATCTAAATAGCTTGTATTAATTATGAAGGTGTGATAGCTGTTATAGAATAGTTCACTCACAGCAATACACCTACTACTTGACAAGGGCAAATCTTTGCTTACTGCGACTATATATATTTTTTGGCTTAACCACTTCAGTTTAATTATCATAAGTAACTTCATAAGTTACCGGTATGAAGCAGACCGTAAATAACTTAGATTGCTTCTTGTTAGTATCAGTGTTTAGGATCTCTTTTTTACTAGTGCTAAGTAATCTGTGCTTTTGTCCCCTATTCAGCTGAACTTTTTACTTACGATAATTGTATTTTTATTTATGATTATTAAATTTTTTTCTCAATGTAGTAGACATAGAGTGTTATATGTTGTGTAAAGCTCGCAAAATTTGATATTTAATTATAACATAACCTACTATTGTAGTTGTACTACGGTACATGTAGTTTTAGTTGCATAAGCTATCAAAGACTCGCATTTAACTTGTTCGAGGTGGCACATTAATTCTCTTCACGAGTGTACCTACAACTTTCCACGTTGCATAGTCAAATTATCGAGTTCAAGTTCATCAGTATATAGGAAGCAGATATAGACACACAACTGT
Organism: Protaetia brevitarsis; assembly: GCA_004143645.1. Taxonomy (NCBI): domain Eukaryota; kingdom Metazoa; phylum Arthropoda; class Insecta; order Coleoptera; family Scarabaeidae; genus Protaetia; species Protaetia brevitarsis. The sequence goes on along the minus strand of RXPK01001280.1, from coordinate 8,717 downwards.
ACCCAACCTCTTTTTAACTCACAATCGTTTAAACCACGAATTCGAGTAACCTTGCATCCGAGGTACACACACATCAGACGACATCCTTGATCATCATATACAAACCTCGAACTGTGAACGTCTTCTTATTAACAGTCTGGACGAACCATCGCCGAAGAATCGTGACTTTGGCCGGTAGCGTAATCGACGCGGACCAATGGCCTGGTGACCCAGATTCTTCAAACCGAGCGGTCTTCAGTTAGATTACATACTATAGAGGCACCTCTTCGTGCGACTCACTTCTTCTGCTATAGTTAGTTAGGTTCGATCAGAAAAACGCCGGTTTTATTGGCGTATTGGCGACCGAGCACGTGTGACAGATACGTGCACGTTTTGTTGGATAAACTTTCAGGAAGTGCGCTTAATATTCGACTTATTTTTCTGCGAGACAAACTGCCGACGATACACTTTTCTGGTGCTGTCATTTTTTTTGAGAATATGGATTTGAATTCTTTCTGGTAAGTCCTTATTTAATCTAATTCATATTTAGAGCTATTAATTGGTGAATTCTTTCCTATTCTATATTAAAATTAAATTCCATGCTATTATCGGATACAGAATAGTAGATAATCTCTTGAAAGATTGCGTTCCACTTATCTAACACTGACGTATTTAAAACGCGTACAAACGAGAAGAGAATGTGTGCGAGAGAAAATTACAAAAGTGCCATTGTAATGTGAACTTCATATTTCATGCTTACCTGATCATAATCATATTTACTATACAGGCTGTCTTACTAACGCATCACGCCGATAAGAATTTTTCGAATTTCTAGTACGAATATAATTTTCAAAGTCGCACCAACTCTATAAATGTTTGGTATACAGAGTGTTGACATCAGACTTTCTTCTTTTAAATAGAGTGCTTCAATTTTAATCGAATCTAGTGAATTTATCGCATGATTTGTGGCAAGTTCATGTCAGTGGCCTGTGTATCTAAACTCAACCATTTTCCAAATGATTGCAATTTCGTTTAAATTCTTCACGTTTACACTCCTTGGAAAAAAAAAAACAAATGTTTTATTTGGTAGGCATTAAACGTTTAGTTGATCTACTAATGTCGATGCAAGTACATGGTGCCCTATTAAAAACTGGGCCTTTGATTACAGGTTTATTTTGAAATTTAGGAAAAAATCTCTTATACAAAAGTTTTACAGAATTCAATGATGTATAATTTAAAAATATTTTCGACTATACAAGGTATCCCAAAACTAGAAAAAAACACATACTTACCCCGTTATTTTAATAATGAAACACCTTATACAGTGAGGTCGTAAATTGTGCCCCCTCCTTCATAACTTTTGAACGGAATGAGATAGAGCAATGAAACAAAAACAACGTGAAATTAGAGACAATTTGTGATTTTTTGCCTACAGAGATACGCACATGGCTTCTGATTTAAAATAGAGGGCGTAGCTATCTTTAGAATTTTAAATGGGAAGTAATTTCATATAGAAGCTCATTTGGAAAATATTTCTTTTACTTTTATAGCAATGCAAACAGTTTTACGATTTTCAAAATTTTCACCAACTTATCCAAGATTAATTATTGGAGTACATACTGCTGTGAACTGATTGTACAAGCATATAAGTTTAAAGAAATTAAAAATAACAAAATTAATTTAGCTAGCTCAGCAAATATGAATTTAAAAGGGCGCAAGAGATTCTTAGATCTCAGAGTAACTTTCATGAAAAGTAATAGTGGGCGTTCGTAAAATTTGACTTTCTTTAAAATCCCCAAAAATTGAAATGGCTGATTCAAAAATAAAAGAACTATTTAAAGTGATATTTATATATATATTCATTAAATTTCCATATAAAAAAGAAAAGAAAAAAAAACATTTAATTACAATCATCAGGGGAAAAAACCTTAAGACTGAAAGTCTTGGATTAAAATAACCCCTTCGTGAATTTACAATTAAAAAGGACAATGCAAATCCTTTAGCAAACAAAATGGTAGATTCGTTCTAAAGGAATTTTCATATACACAAAAAAAAAAATCCACGTGTTTCAAAAATTCAAAGCAAACTACAATTTATTAAATAAAGTGGAGAAAAAACAAATCAAAAGAAATTAAAATACAAGCTCTAAGCTTCTTTTCACCTACTCCGAGTGATTAACAATAAATTTGAAAACTACAAAAAAAAAACGGAAAATTAAAAACTCTAAACGCGATCACTCTAAAACGAAAATTATTAACGAGGCCTATACATAAATTGTGCACAAAATTATAACGCCAATTAATAAGCTGAGATGTCTGAATGATGATAAAATTAACAAAATAACGAACAAATCCTTACAAATGAAAAATCGCAAAATGGATGCAAAGAGCTCAAAATTTACATATATGTACTTACATTCGCGACAATGATTAAGACACTGAGTTCCTTTAGAGGCCTCTCAACGCGTATATAAAAAATAACAACTGCGCGCGCTGCGACAGCCGCAAAAATCATAGAAATGCCTTTTTAAGAAGGAACTAAGACATGAACAAAAGCTATACATATAAAGGAAAGAAAATAAACTAACTAACTGAACAATAATACATCAAACAAAACTACTAAATTCTTAGCAAAAACACAAATATAAATTTCAGTGAGAATTTGCGCGCGGCAAAGCCAAAAGCTTGATTTGGAAAATAACACCATAGAATCAAACAACCGGCAGACATGCACAGCAATACGTTATTTTCGATAGCCCTCCGTATAAAATATGGTTTATGTCATTAGGAAGGATTGCTGTAAAATATTAATATTTACAATATGACGTTTTGCAAAATTTAAGTGTCTTATCGTCAGTGTAATGTGTCATGTGTAGGGGTCTATGTTACAGATTACTGTAATACAGGTTCGTAAACTATATCCAAAAATAATACGAGGGTTATCGAAAAAGTAATGTAGAACCCAATAATTAACCTGGGATAGGGCCGTTCTTCAGTCGAGGTATATACGATAACTAACTGACAATAAGGTAATTATTATTTCTCACCCATGATAAATGTATTCATCGGTATGTGGCGCAAAGTTATCTGTTACTCGACCTACCGGTAAATTATTATCCTCAATTAATGGGTATAGTATACATTACTTAAACTATTACTTTATTTTAATGGGTGCAAAGGCCGCGAGAAAGCTGTTTAGATGTAAAAAACGAATAAAAAAGTGTGAAATGATTTATTAAGGATTATAGTAATATAATAATATGTATAAAATTCTATATATTGTAAAATAAAAACAAGGCTACTTGCGTCATTTCAATCAGTAGAACCATAAAATATATTTACTTATCTAAACAGATTTGCGCTAACCTACTTGCTATTTCGTTTTGTAGTTATGTTCTGCCAAATGATTGTGAACATTTGCAGTAACCGGATTATTTCCTGTTTAGATTAAGAAGATTTTTAAGCGTTGCAAATCCATCTTGTCGATTCATCCTATGGATAAAATTGCTAAGTTATTGAAGAAATTTATTTTTTCATATCTTATGATAACGCATCCAACAGATACAATACGGACTTTTATCCATGGCTGAAAAATCGCCTAGTGGTGAAAATGTTGAAAGCGTAAACTGTTTGCATTGCTATAAAAAAAAAGAAATATTTCCAAATGAGTTTTATGAATTATTCCCATACTTTTCCCCATCTTATAAAATAAAGCCTGGCGTGTCTATGTAGCAAAAAATCACAAATTGTCCTAATTACGTTGTTTTTGATCTCATTCCATTCAAAAGTTATGAAGGGGGGGGCACAATTTACGACCTCACTGTATAAGCTTTCGGTTAAGGCGGCGTAGTTTGTATACGCATTTGTTATAGAAACTCATATTTTAAATATACATACTTGACACAACAGTGAAACTAAAATCGATATGATTATATACAGGTGTCCACTATAGTCCTGAAAATTTGCTTAGCTTTAGCCCAAGGTAACTTGATTTTTTTTTAAATGGAAGCCTATATCTTTGCTTATGCTGAATTAACCTTTACATAAAGTCCTTTCAATTCATACTAAACATTTGTATGCAATATATACAAAATAATTTATTGGCAGTTTTGACGTTTTAATTATTGTTGTGGCCTGCTCTATTAAAAATAGGTTTTATTATTTCTGCTAATTATCAATAAATATCATTCTTTTTTCAAAAAAATATGTTATTAGTTTTATATTTTATTATCTGGTACTAATACATAGGTATTTACTAATTCGACGCTTTTTTCAATTATATACAGTTTATATACTAAGCCAACATTAAAATTAATGGAAAATTCGTTGAATTTATTTAAAATCATTATACAGATCAAACAGTCGACCTATAGTCGGGGTATCGCACGTTGGAATCATTCGACAAGTGAAAAGTAGGGATGCTTTGGAGATACCACGTGATACAACACTTCACTCGATAGCGTGCAGTTGCATTTTGTTGACGAAGTAGAGTAATTAATGCTATCTCCTTTCCCGAACAGTTCCGACATGCCATGCCCTGATTATAGGTCAATTGTTTGATCTGTATATCTACAAAATATGTTTGGTATAAATTGAAAGGGTTTTGTGTAAGGGTTGATTGATATGGGGTACTATTTAGAAAAATCAAGTTTCCTTGGGCTAAAGTTTAACAAATGTTCACTACTATAGTAGACACCTGTATATATGTAATTATTGCTATGGAAATAGGTCTATTAAATATTATTTAGAATCGCTTAAAACAGGTTTCAAAGTCTAAGAAAAGAGTAATTGTAAATTGAAGTGCATATTCAGTTGCCTACCCTACAGGAGAATTTTGAATTTGTCAAAAGTAACTATAAAAATGGACCATATTAGCAAGAGGTGCTGTAAGGTGGTGTAATTATAACCTTATATAATGTGAACTTTATTTTATTTGTTAATTCAAGCTTACTTGGTATTTTGGGAATTTCTGTCATAACAAATTATGTATTTCTGCTTTTAACTGCAATAATTAGGAGTAATTTTTCCCAAGAATTTTTTTTTTAACGCTAGAACCTCGTCCTCTACTAGCTTAATTGGTAAAGCACCCGTCGGGCAAACGGGCAGATGTAGAATCCTGCATGAGGAAAAAGATTTTTCTTGGGAAAAATTACTCCTAATTATTACAGTTAAAAGTAGAAATACATTAATTTGTTATTTTCTCACTGTAAAAAAACTGTGCAGCAATATTTGCTCCGGGATTTTTTTCTTTCTTCGGGTTGTTTATTCGGTAACGATTTTTGTAGTCCCTTTAAACTAGAGAAATAACCCAGTGAACCAAATTCAAATTTCCCGCAATTATTTTTAGTAACTTCAATTTAAGTACGCAACAATACACTATAATCTATACAAAATCGTACGTAATTTCATGCTTTAATGTTGAAGTTACTAGAAATAATTGCGGGAAATTTGAATTTGGTTCACTGGGAACGGTATCTTAATGTCAGTTATGGTTGCTTATTTGATTTCTATTTTGTTTACCTGATAGCGAGAACAATCGAAGACAGATAACTGTTACTTTTACTTTAAATAATTCTTTCTTCTTATGGCAACGAGAGACGACACCTACCCACACCTGTATTTTGAGCTGTCTATATTTGATTCCAAGATATTTCATCAAGTATATTTCACCTAAAAAAGAAAACAATTAATTAGTTTCAATTCAATTTTTAATCAGTAAATTAGACTTTTGTAATTTGTGTTCACGATATGTTAATTTTGGAGTTAGGTTTATATGAACTGCCATTATTTTAGTCATTTTAAGAATCGACACTAAGATGGTCTACTATTATAGGAATTTTTACATAAATAAATATAATTTATTGGTGTTGGTTATACAAAAATAGTTACACAAGTCATAAGTCTAATTTAAGTTATTTAATAATATATATAAATAATAACAAAGTAAACAATAAAATCAAGTGAGCACAAGTGCGATCGAGGTGGAACTACAAAAAGTGTTGAAATACTCCTCATGTGTATAAAAAGCTGGATGAATTAATATTTTTTTTTAAAGAACATTCGAATGACTTCTGCTTAGATCTCCTTAATATTTTGCGGAGAAAATTGTAAAAACTTTAATACCTGATGGTAAGACTCATTTACGTGGAACTGAGACGAGTATATTTAATGCGTGTGTCATAGCCGTGAAATGCAGCATTAGTAGAGTAACAATTTATACATACATATATCGATAACAAGATTACTTGAATCAAATATTATACCAGGTAATAACATATGGTCAAAGATGTTCCATGGCGTACTATAGATGGCACCACAAGTATTCTCTTATGGAAATTTACAAATGCACAACAATAGAAAATGCTGGTGGTGTCATCTACAGTGCGCCAGTGGAACATTTCTTTGACATAATGATATCTGGTATTAATAATTTGATTGAATATTATTGTTTTCTTACAAGTTAGTTTGGCCATTTACGGCTAGATGACTCTGATTTAAATATTTACTATATAATTTTGACGTTTCTTTAACCGCATTTATTTAAAGTGCCGGGCAAATTTGGATACGGATTTTGAGTTATACAATTTGTTTTATATAGTATTTATGATCCAACACACGTACCTGTGATCTAAGAATCTCAAAATTGATAAAGCATAGCATTATTTGGTATTTAAATAAAGAGACACGCTTGTATTGTGTTTAAACATTCTTTTATTGCACATTTTAGTGTGTTTTTACAACGATATATGATAATTACATTTTTTTTTCAATTTTAAACATTCAGAGAAGAGGCTTTAGGGACGCGCTCTTTATGTAAGAAACTGCGTATCCGTTAGTAAGCGATTTGACAGGTAATCAATCTCCTACAAGTGTCACGTGCCACCTAGCAGGTAGAAGGTCACTGATCACATTATTCACTCATTTATTAGAGAAATCGCTAGGTGAATAAAAATCACTAAATTATTATATTTATTTTTTAATAAAAAAAAAGAAAGCTTGCAGCAAGGCTTTTTTTTACATAAGCGTAAATAACACCATTGTTACTACAAATATACATATACTAGCTTATATAAAGTGAAGTTATTTTTCTTAGTAGAATTTAAAAATATACCTACTTTTGGAACACCCTGTATAGTAAGTTGCCGTATAAAAGATATTCGAGTGAATTCACACATTTGTCTAACCCTGTATATAATAGTTTAACAGCAATTGTCCTTGAAAGGGTGGAGGGGATATTGCCACGCATGATGTGATGCTTGGTTGTTGTATTCAAAGAAATGGTAGTTTTCAATTAAGAATCAAGTAAATCTTTTTTTTGGAACAAAGAAATATGTTTCCCATTACTACTTTAACATCTATTTGAACGAAGAAATACTTAAAGATTTTTTAATCAGAGAATACTGATGATTGTTTGAACAACGTTCTGAAAAGTTGCTTGACTTTATGACTAATAAAAATTAAATTCTTAATCTTAAGAAAAATTTGTACCCATCTTATATACCTCGATTCAACACTTGTAAAACATTTCTTGCCACATTAAAATTTTTAATCGCATTTGTCCCAAATATACCCACGAATATATATGATATGTATGCATAGCACCAGCTTTTATTTTGGTAATCAGACCCAGATTTCCAGAGAGAAACCAGTTCATCCGCATAGCGCATTTTTAAATGACTCATTATATATCTTTTACTGTCACATTTAATATGCAAATGGCCGACACACGAACGCGTCATCTCCATCGCTGAAGTGACCGTGTTTTGTGTGAATAGTTGAATAGGAGGTATTCATTCATATGCGACTGTTTTGCTGTGTTCAGTTTTAATTAGAATAACTTAAAAGCTACTGAATTGGTGATGAGCATGAACATTCCTTTTAATGGTGTGGAAATTTGGTTGTTTAACCTGAATTTCTTTGCCTGATATATCGACCCGGTTATTTTGTGGTGTTTTGAGTCGGTAAATACCGTAGGTGATGTGTGCCGTAGTTTTATTTAAATTGGAAATCACGAAAGTTTGTCGCCTGTGGTTTTAATTAAATTTCAACTTTTACGAAGGATAAGCTATAACGCGGTAGAGAGAAATCTTATACTTTCCTTAAATTGCGGAACTTGTTAGTTTTCTTACGCTATTGTGCTTTTAATGAAATAGAAAGAGAAGTAGTTTCTTGCTAAATGTCTCCAAATTGCTCCAAATACTGAGGAAAGCAATTTACATTAGATGCCAATACGAAATGCAAGCGTATGCATGAAATATTATGCTTATAACTTATCACTAGTTCATAATATTATTATGAACTAGTGATAAGTTGATACGAAGCAAACTGCCATTTTGCAGCAGCTAACAACCGTTAACAGTTTGTAACAGCTATTCAAATTCAAACAGAAGCTGCTAACTTTTTGTAAGCAGTTTCCTGAAGGTAGACAATGCGAATGTTGTGAAATATAAAGTACAGAGATTCAAAATGATTAGTCATTCCGCTCCTATAGATAGTAAAGGGTGTAGGTATAGATGCCGCGTGTTTATCAATGAAAGTTTGAACTAAGTCGTGTTGAACGATGAGAAAGTAAACGATCTGATCATTAAATAAGGAAAACGCTAACCTATATTTGAACTCGCATTATATAAACGACTATGGATTGGTGTTTACTGCTTGTAAAAATAAAAGGTAATTATTTAACTTTACTAAATTATGATTTTAACTATTCAGTACTAGCTGGTGTTTAACTAAATTTAT